>OU342740.1:72446668-72496086 GCA_910589775.1 Avena eriantha
ACACATGCAATGACACTTGTGGTGGTTTATGAAAAGAACACACATGCAAATACATGCAATGACACTGGTGGATCCATGTGGTTTATGAGAAGGACACACATGCAATGTCAACTGTTGGATCCATGTGGTTTATGAAAAGAACACAACATGATGGAGTGGCATCATTGCATGTGTTCTTTTCAAAAACCACAGTGATGCACACTGACACACACACGGAATAACTCTAGTGGTGGTTCATGAAAAGGACACCACATGCAATGACTCTGGTGGATCCAAGTGGTGGTTTATGAAAAGAACAAACATGCTATGACTCTGGTGGTGGTTTATGAAAAGGACACACATGCAATGACATGCAGTGGATCCAAGTAGTGGTTTATAAAAAGTACAAACATGTAATGAATTTGGTTGTGGTTTATGAAAAGGACACACATGCAATGACACGAGTGGTGGTTTATGAAAAGAACACACATGCAATGACACTGGTGGATCCATTTGATTTATGAGAAAGACACACATGCAATGTCAACTGGTGGATCCATGTGGTTTATGAAAAGAACACCACATGATGGAGTGGCATTACTGCAAGTGTTCTTTTCAAAAACCACAGTGATGCACACTGACACACACACATGCAATGACTCTAGTGGTCGTTTATGAAAAGGACACCACATGCAATGAATCTGGTCGATCCAGGTGGTTTATGAAAAGAATAACACATGCAACGACTCTAGTGGTGGTTTATGAAAAGGACACCACATGCAGTGACTCTGGTGGTGCATTACGGAAAGGACACACATGCAATGACACTGCTGGATCCAAGTGGTGGTTTATGAAAAGAACAAACATGCATGGCCCTAGTTGTGGTTTATGAAAAGGACACACATGCAATGCCATGCATTGGATCCAACTGGTGGTTTATGAAAAGAACAAACATGCAATGACTCTGGTTGTGGTTTATGAAAAGTACACACATGCACTGGCACTTGTGGTGGTTTACGAAAAGAACACACATGCAAAGACATGCAATGACACTGGTGGATCCATGTGGTTTATGAGAAGGACACACATGCAATTTCAACTGGTGGATCCATGTGGTTTATGACAAGGACACAACATGGTGGAGTGGCATCATTGCATGTGTTCTTTTCAAAAACCACAGTGATGCACACTGACACACACACACATGCAATGACTCTAGTGGTGGTTTATGAAAAGGACACTACATGCATTGACTCTGGTTGATCCAGGTGGTTTCTGAAAAGAACAACACATGCAATGACTATAGTGGTGGTTTATGAAAAGGACACCACGTGTAGTGATTCTGGTGGATCCAATTGGTGGTTTATGAAAAGGACACCACATGTAGTGACTCTTGTGGTGGTTTATGAAAAGGAGACACATGCAATGACACTGGTGGATCCAAGTGGTGGTTTATGAAAAGAACAAACATGCAATGACCCTAGTTGTGGTATATGAAAAGGGCACACATGCAATGACATGTATTGGATCGAAAGTGGGGGTTTATGAAAAGAACAAACATGCAATGACTCTGGTTGAGGTTTATGAAAAGGACACACATGCAATGCCACTAGTGCTGGTTTATGAAAATAACACACGTGCAAAGACATGCAATGACACTGGTGGATCCATTTGGTTTATGAGAAGGACACACATGCAATTTCAACTGGTGGATCCGTGTGGTTTATGAGAAGGACACACATGCAATTTCAACTGGAGGATCCATGTGGTTTATGAAAAGAACACACATGCAAAGACATGCAATGACACTGGTGGATCCATCTGGTTTATGAGAAGGGCACACCTGCAATGACTCTGGTGGATCCAGGTGGTTTATGAAAAGAACCCCACATGCTAGAGTGGCATCATTGCATGTGTTCTTTTAAAAAAACCACCGGGATGCACACTGACACCCACATATACAATGACTCTAGTGGTGGTTTATGAAAAGGACACGACATGCAATGAATCTGGTTGATCCAGGTGGTTTATGAAAAGAACAACACATGCAATGACTCTAGTGGTGGTTTATGAAAAGGACACCACATGTAGTGACTCTGGTGGATCCAAGTGGTGGTTTATGAAAAGGACACCACATGAAGTGACTCTGGTGGTGGTTTATGAAAAGGAGACACATGCAATGACACTGGTGGATCCAAGTGGTGGTTTATGAAAAGAACAATCATGCAATGACCCTAGTTGTGGTATATGAAAAGGGCACACATGCAATGACATGTATTGGATTGAAGTGGTGGTTTATGAAAAGAACAAACATGCAATGACTCTGGTTGTGGTTTATGAAAAGGACACACATGCAATGCCAATAGTGGTGGTTTATGAAAAGAACACACATGCAAAGACATGCAATGACACTGGTGGATCCATTTGGTTTATGAGAAGGACACACATGCAATTTCAACTGGTGGATCCATGTGGTTTATGAAAAGAACACCACATGCAAAGACATGCAATGACACTAGTGGATCCATCTGGTTTATGAGAAGGACACACATGCAATGACTCTGGTGGATCCAGGTGGTTTATGAAAAGAACCCCACATGCTAGAGTGGCATCATTGCATGTGTTCTTTTAAAAAAACCACCGGGATGCACACTGACACACACATATGCAATGACTCTAGTGGTGGTTTATGAAAAGGACACCACAAGCAATGAATCTGGTCGATCCCGGTCGTTTATGAAAAGAACAACACATGCACCGACTCTAGTGGTGGTTTATTAAAAGGACACCACATGAAGTGACTCTGGTGGATCCAAGTGGTGGTTTATGAAAAGGACACCACATGCAATGAATCTGGTCGATCCCGGTCATTTATGAAAAGAACAACACATGCACTGACTCTAGTGGTGGTTTATTAAAAGGACACCACATGAAGTGACTCTGGTGGATCCAAGTGGGGGTTTATGAAAAGGACACCACATGCAGTAACTCTGGTGGTGGTTTACGAAAAGGACACACATGCAATGACACTGGTGGATCCAAGTGGTGGTTTATGAAAAGAACAAACATGGAATGGCCCTAGTTGTGGTTTATCAAAAGGACACACATGCAATGCCATGCGTTGGATCCAAGTGGTGGTTGATGAAAAGAACAAACATGCAATGACTCTGGTTGTGGTTTATGAATAGGACACATATGCAATGACACTTGTGGTGGTTTAGGAAAAGAACACACATGCAAAGACATGCAATGACACAGGTGGATCCATGTGGTTTATGAGAAGGATAGACATGCAATTTCAACTGGTGGATCCATGTGGTTTATGACAAGGACACAACGTGGTGGAGTAGCATCATTGCATGTGTTATTTTCAGAAGCCACAGTGATGCACATCGACACACACACATGCAATGACTCTACTGGTGGTTTATGAAAATGACACTACATGCAATGACTCTGGTTGACCCAGGTGGTTTATGAAAAGAACAACACATGCAATGACTCTAGTGGTGGTTTATGAAAAGGACACCACATGTAGTGACTCTG
This sequence comes from Avena eriantha, assembly GCA_910589775.1. Taxonomy (NCBI): domain Eukaryota; kingdom Viridiplantae; phylum Streptophyta; class Magnoliopsida; order Poales; family Poaceae; genus Avena; species Avena eriantha. Next base: position 72,450,194 of record OU342740.1, read on the forward strand.
GTGGATCCAAGTGGTGGTTTATGAAAAGGACACCACATGAAGTGACTCTGGTGGTGGTTTATGAAAAGGAGACACATGCAATGACACTGGTGGATCCAAGTGGTGGTTTATGAAAAGAACAATCATGCAATGACCCTAGTTGTGGTTTATGAAAAGTACACACATGCAATGACATGTATTGGATCCAAGTGGTGGTTTATGAAAATAACAAACATGCAATGACTGTGCTTATGGTTTATGAAAAGGACACACATGCAATGACACTAGTGGTGGTTTATGAAAATAACACACATGCAAAGACATGCAATGATACTAGTCGATCCATGTGGTTTATGAGAAGGACACACATGAAATGACTCTCGTGGATCTAGGTGGTTTATGAAAAGAACACCACATGCTAGAGTGGCATCATTGCATGTGTTCTTTCAAAAACCACAGTGATGCACACTAACACACGCACACACACATGCAATGACTCTAGTGGTTGTTTATGAAAAGGACACCACATTAAGTGACTCTGGTGGATCCAAGTTGTGGTTTATGAAAAGAACAAACATGCAATGACTCTCGTGGTGGTTTATGGAAAGGACACACATGCAATGACACTGGTGTATCCAAGTGGTGGTTTATGAAAAGAACAAACATGCAATGACCCTAGTTGTGGTTTATGAAAAGGACACACATGCAATGACACTGGTGGATCCAAGTGGTGGTTTATGAAAAGAACAAACATGCAATGACCCTAGTTGTGGTTTATGAAATGGACACACATGCAATGACACTAGTCGTGGTTTATGAAAAGAACACACATGCAAAGACATGCAATGACACTGGTGGATCCATGTGGTTTATGCGAAAGACACACATGCAATGTCAACTAGTGGATCCATGTAGTTTATGAAAAGAACACCACATGATGGAGTGGCATCATTGCATGTCTTCTTTTCAAAAACCACAGTGATGCACACTGACACACACACATGCAATGACTCTAGTGGTGCTTTATGAAAAGGACACCACATGCCATGACTCTGGTGGATCCATGTGGTTTATGAAAGGAACAACACGTGCAATGACTCTAGTGGTGGTTTATTAAAAGGACACCACATGCAATGACTCTAGTGGATCCAAGTGGTGGTTTATGAAAAGGACACCACATGCAGTGACTCAGGTGGTTGTTTACGAAAATAACACACATGCAATGACACTGGTGGATCCAAGTGGTGGTTTATGAAAAGAACAAACGTGCAATGACCCTAGTTATGGTTTATGAAAAGGACACACATGCAATGACATGTATTGGATCCAAGTCGTGGGTTTATGAAAAGAACAAACATGCAATGACTCTGGTTGTGGTTTATGAAAAGGACACACATGCAATGACAATAGTGGTGGTTTATGTAACATCCCAATTTCAGCAATCCTGATTAGTTGTCCAGACTGCAAAAATCAGGGGGAACAAAAACTTCTTGTATTAATGCTGAAGTGTTTGCTTGTTGTTTGATTATACTTATGCCTATGAAGGTGTTTTGGATGATATACCCCTTATCTCAACACCAGCTGACAAAACCTACTTCCCAAAACTGTCTTGGTTTAATTTCCATATTCTCAAATGTTCTGGCATTTCAAAACCTGAGCCAAGATACCTTTACAACCTCCCACATTTTAGTAGCTTCTAGTTCCCCAAAATATGGAGAGCTACATACTATAATCTCCTTATGTTTTCAAGGCACACCTTCAACCTACTCCTACATCTAAGATTTCCAAAACCTTGTATAAAACCTTTGAATTCTACTCTTGGTAGGGATACCAAGGACTCTTACCTTATTCAAACTACAACCATTTTCAAATTTCCCAACCTTACCTCAAGTTAGACTTGATGGTAACCCAAGTAGTGGATTTGCCTAGTTTATAAGATGAGTTCCCTTGATCTACTGTCTGATGAGTTGCCTTGATCTGCTGCTTGATTTGTCTGCTTAGGAGATAGTATGAGCTACTATAGGAGCTCATACCTTGGATCAAGCTGTTCCCAAATCACCACACCCTAAGCAAGATTACAAAGCGGGATCTGATCTCTAGATACTAGGTGATCATCTTAAACCCTTAACCAGATCAATTTTGAAGATATCACATTCCAGAAGCTTCCATCTCAATGAAGACCATATCTAGCATGGATCCTTTCTACTCCATCCACCCTTCAACATCATCCACTTGATGATGCCTTGGTACCTTGCTACCTCTCAAAAACATCCCCTTCCATAATCTAGTCAAAAACCCTAAATCTGCCAAATTTGGCTAAGTCTCGAAAACTATTTCCTACATCACCTTTTTGAATGCCTCCCTTTCTCAAACCATGTGAATTTTTGGAAATGCATTTGAACCATCTTGTTAAACATCATAAGGAATACCAAGGCCCACTCTTTTCCTTGGATAGATCACCCTATAAGCCACTTGTTCTTGATGATTTTGTAGGCAAGAAAATAAGTTTTCCTGCAAATCTAGTCAACATGCCTACTTTGACAGAAGCTCACACCATCATCCAACCTTCTATGGACCAAATCTTGGCATGTTTGTGTTCTACTCATATAGGTCTATCAATATCTACTTCATTTGTTCCAAGTGGATCTTTGGGCTGTTTAAACTAACATGGTTTTGTAGGCTAGTTGATAATCTGCTTTGGTAGGCTTATTTTATTCAAAGTTTGAAATCTTTTCTTGGAAACCTCAAGCAAGATCAAGCTCAAAACTCTACACCTTTATGATCTACATCAATCGTTCTATCCATCCATATATCCCAGGCCCCAAGGAGAGCTTTGAGATCCAAGATCCAACAAGGTTCTGGTGGTATGAAAATAACATCACCCAAGATCATCAATTCCTTGTTTTCCATCTAATTCAAGTTGAATTTCCAATTCCCAAGGTTGCAAGTTCTTTTTACACCTTGTGTACATCACCTACCTTGCCTATAAAGATTTACCAAGGATTATTAATAATTATTTTAGCCCAAAACCTATTAAATCCCTTTATTCAACAAAAACCTCAAAACTCCTTCCATAAAGGAAAGTTTGGTTTTTGCCAAAACACTTCTCCAACTTTTGGCTCAACTGAGGTCCATATATCATACCTTACCTTCCCATCTCAAAAATAAATAGTTTTGAGGAACTGTATTATTTCTTTTTGCCTATTTTCTTAAATGGCAGAAATGGAATAATAATAGTTTTAAATACTTTTAAGCCTCAATAAATCTTGGGAAAATTCCCCTAAGTGTGTATTCACATTTGAGACCATCTCACTTCAAAAAAATCCACCTATCCAATTCAAAAATACCAAATAAATTCTTAAAAACCATTTCTGCACTATTTGAATAATTGAGATAAAAGTGCATCTAGAATTCTCTAAAAAATCCCAAACAAATCTTAGAGATGCATATTAACCTCATTCATCTACCAGTAACATTTACCTACCTTCCCAAGACCAAATTTTAAGACTTGCTTGGTAATCACCATAATAGCAAATCTTGTCTTCTTTCCTAAAACTTGATCAACATCAAACCAACCCTCCTCAAGTCTTCCCTAGCAAGAGTCCACCACCTCATCACACTCCTGGTCGAGCAGCCCTGTACCACCACTGGAGCAACTCCCTCCTTTTGTGTCTTTGTGCTTGTATGATAGTAATGAGAGAGGGACAAGCACATGTGCCAAATTGTCTCCTAAGTGAATATCAGTTGTCCCTGCCTCTCCCAGCCCTGGTCACGACCCTATACCCCTCTCATCCCTCTCCACCGCCCCCTTAGACCAATCCCAAGCTATCCCTACCCCTCCTCCATTCCCAAAGTGGACAATTCCACCATGGGTCTCTCCCTCTCGGTATACAAGGCCAGAGGCCACCCCGTGCCTCCCCCTGCCCCTCATTTTCTTCCTCTCCCTTCCCCTCACCACCCCGGAACACCCCATCCTCTCCTCTGTCCTGCAACATCTAGGAAGAGAGGAAGAACACCTCCTCGGCCATTTCTCGAAAAACTTGGGTAGATCCCCCTCCCATGATCTCCTCTTCCTGCATGTGTGCCAATCGTGTTCCTCATGATATGATGTACCCTCCCCTAGCTCCAGAGCTCCTCCCCTGCATTGTAACACCCAGGAGGAGAAGATCTCTCTCCTTCGGTTCTTCCTCAAGAAAACCAACTGGTGGTCTCCCTCCCCTCTTCCACCCTCTGTGATGGCTCTTTTAGCATCCTAGGAGCTAGCACTAACGTCCCTGGCCCACCTTTACGGCTTGCAGGTCCTCAAGAAGCCCCCGCAGCAAGCTCCAGCGAGCACCAAAGTAGATCTCGCGGTGGCAGAAGCAGGTGACACCCTCCTTCATCAAACCCCATCGTGCCGCCCCTATACTTGGTCGCCGTCGTCAATCGCCTCATCTCCGCCGTTCACCATCGCCGCCTGATTCCCTAGGTAAGCCCCTGCCACCTCTCTGCGCCACCATTAGGGTTTCTCCTGTCGTAGCCAACGCGAGGGAGATGACGACTAGGAGACGTCGATTGACACTTGATCAAACGGCTCTAGCTCCCTGGTACCCCTTCGCTTCCTACAGCTGCTGACCACCAGGCCCCTCATGGCAGGTTCAAGCGCAGCCTCCCGCGTGTCGCTTCGCTGGGTGGGCCGGTCCAGCTCCTCTGGCCAGCCTCTGTGCGGCCTGGTTGCCTCCAGATCCGTCCCGCGACGCCACCTATTCTTTTTCCCTTTTTCCTGTATTTCTAGATCAAATAATGGCAGTTAGTTTTCAATCATTTGGAAAATCCAAATCAACACAAAATGTCTAGATATAAATTCATCTTTGTTCATGCATGTTTTGTGCAACAGGCAGAGTTGGCCCTCTTCCAAAAATAAGCTTTATTATTTACTAGGAATTTATTTACTAAAAAGCATCTATCTCAATCAATAAATCCCTGAGGGAGTTTTACATATCTAATCTAGATGAATGAAAGTTCTCCTAGAAGGTAATTACTATACCTATCATCCAGCATATGTCTTATGCCAAGGTGAACAGTAGCTGGCCTTTAGCAAAAATAAAAATATCAATTTAGTAATGACTTGTAGACATTTTCTAGGTCACATAAAAATAGGTACTGACCTAATTCCAACTTTCAAGACTCCTAAAACATATTATCCTTCAAACTCGAGGAGCCCAAATTTAATTAAGTCCTGGTGATTTATTAGGATTTAAACTATCCTGTGTTAGTTTAATTCTCTAATAAAATCTCCTCAGTAGTTCTGTAACTCCAAAAAACGTTGATTCCAATTTCTACAGAAAGGTATTCTAAATACCTACCATGTGTCCATGGAATCAAATCAAAAGCTTCTGTAGATGAAATCTGGTGAAAAAGACAAATACCTTATAGAATTGCCTTTGATGATTTCTTAAGGGCATTCTGGTAATTATCTTAGCATGATTCCAACTCTCAGTGAATCATAATCTCAAAACATACTTACCCTTCCAAGGAAATAATTTTTGGAGCTCCAGAACTTTTCTGGTAAATTATTTCCTAAAACTAGAGCTTTTGTCACTAGGAAATTCATAACTATTTAAAGAAAAGTGATAAAATAGTGAAACCACTTTTGTTGGTTTCATTTTATCAACCCCTATCTTTGGTATGATTGTTACACAATGGAATCATACAAAATAGGTCCTTGGTCAAAAACCCCTCTTAGGTAGTGACTCGACTATAAACCCTAAGGGATGTTCATCCATGTCTCCAAGGCCATCTCCACCTTCTAAATCCAATCCTCTCAAAACCTACTGAATCATAAACTTGTATTGCTCACTGGTTTGCTGTATTGTATTGATTCTTGTATTGCTTTATGTTGATTGTGCCCTTGTTTGCTTGCATGTGCTATCTTGACAATGATAGTTGCGATGAAATCGGAGAGCAGAAGAAGTGGTACTTATCATTGGTATTACTGGGTATTCTAAGAAGAAGTCCAGGGACATATTGCCATATTGCTGATCATCAGGCAAGCCACCTTCTTGCTCATAAGCCTTGCCCTATTATTTTACTTATGCATGTTTTACTACATCTATGAAACTGCATTGTTTTATACTTGCTGAATTGTATCGGGTAGTGGTTTGGCTCCTCCAAACCATTTAACCCTTTGTACTACTAAGTACAGACCCCTTGATGTTACCTACTCATCCCTAGGATAGTAGGTGGTGTATTACACCATAACCCCTTGGAGACCCCGTTTTAGCAGAAGCCAAACTAGAGGATGGGAAAAACCCCAGGGAAAAGTTTTACTAAATGTTTTATGATAAAACATTGGTGAGGTGAGACCTCCCAAGAGTTGTTGAGAAAGAAAAAGGGTTTTGTTTTACAAAATTCTGGAGGAAAATCGGAGGAAAAAGGTTTACAAAAATGCACCTAGTTCTTTGCAGTTTGCTAGAACAATTAACCCGTGCAACCACATTACCCTGAAATGGGATAGGTTTACAAAGATTGTTTATTCTGGTGTAAGCTGCCTCGAAACAACTATAGGGGATGAAATCCCCGGAGGGTGGGCCTTCTCTAGACAACGGTCCATGTAAAACATCGACTAGGAGAGGGAACGAAGGGTCTACGGACCTCCACGCGTTACAATGAGCCCCTCATTGAAAGCGCACACTCTGCGCAGTGGAAAAAGCGCTCTGGTTGGCTTGGGAGCTATATAGGGCGTCCCGGTGTTGAGGGGAAAACACTCATAGGGTAGGCACTTATACTAGAGTGGGCTTTCATAGAGTCTTGATCGGTTACTTGACCCATGATCGGTGTAGATCAGGGCAGGGTAGCCGGATGGCGTGGCTAAAGTGTACAACCTCTGTAGAGTGTAAATCTATTCGAATAGCCATGTCCATGGTTATGGACAGTTGGGAAGGTTGTTGTAGAACGGTTCTGGTTTTGTTTTCAAAAAGGATTTCAGAAAAGAAATGGCTTTGGAGATGTTTTGACCATGGGATGGTCGTAAAGGAGAAAGGTTTTGACCATGGGATGGTCGGAAGGGGAAGAAACGAGTTTGGTCGTGGGACGACCTGAAGACGGGAACAAATGGGTAACCCAATCCCAGTGTTCTACAAAACATTTCAAAAAGGTTTCCAAAATGTTTTACAAAAGTTTTCAACAAAGATATGTAGATGCTATATCTACAAGAGAAACTATCTGAGAAAAGAACCTCCATTGGAGCCCTCCTACTACCACAACCATATTGCATATCCCCTTGTTATTATTATCCTATTAAGGTGGTTTGCGAGTACATTCAAAGTACTCACTGGCATTGTCCTTGGGTATTAACTTGGTCAGATTTCAAGAAGAGGATGAAGTTGATGGCTATGCGAGCAAGGACGTTCTCCCAGTCAGTTGCGTGTAGGTTAAGGCATGGCTCGGGATCTACACTTCTTACAAGTTCCGTTGATGATGTTGATATAGCCATAATGGCAGCTAAGGTATGACTTGTATCCGTGTAAAATTTGGATGTTTACTTTGATACTTGTCGGTTATGTGCCATGACTAACTGATCAGGGGATCGTGGAGGTATGCATAAAAGGGATTCTCGAAGGATTAATCTAGGGGCCCCACAGTTTATGAAAAGAAGACACATGCAAAGACATGCAATAACACTGGTGGATCCATGTGCTTTACGAGAAGGACACACATGAAATGACTCTGGTGGATCCAGGTGGTTTATGAAAAGAACGCCACATGCTAGAGTGGCATCATTGCATGTGTTCTTTTCAAAAACCACACTTATGCACACTAACACACACACATGCAGTGACTCTGGTGGTGGTTTATGAAAAGGACGCACATGAAATGACACTGGTGGATCCAAGTGGTGGTTTATGAAAAGAACAAACATGCAATAACCCTAGTTGTGGTTTATGAAAAGGACACACATGCAATGACATGTAGTGGATCCAAGTGGTGGTTTATGAAAATAACAAACATGCAATAACTCTGGTTCTGGTTTATGAAAAGGACACACATGCAATGACACTAGTAGTGGTTTATGAAAAGAACACACATGCAAAGACATGCAATTACACTGGTGGTCCATGTGGTTTATGGGAAGGACACACATGCAATGTTAACTGGTGGATCCATGTGGTTTATGAAAAGAACACCACATGCTGGAGTGGCATCATTGCATGTGTTCTATTCAAAATCCATAGTGATGCACACTGACACACACACACATGCATGGACTCTAGTGGTGGTTTATGAAAAGGAAACCACATGCAATGACTCTGGTGGATCCATGTGGTTTATGAAAATACCAACACATGCAATGACTCTAGTGGTGGTTTATGAAAAGTACACCACATGAAGTGACTCCGGTGGATCCAAGTGGTGGTTTATGAAAAGGAGACCACATGTAGTGACTCTAGTGGTGGTTTATGAAAAGGACACACATGCAATGACACTGGTGGATCCAAGTGGTGGTTTATTTAAAGAACAAACATGGAATGAACGTAGTCATGGTTTATGAAAAGGACACACATGAAATGACATGTATTGGGTCCATGTGGTGGTTTATGAAAAGAACAAACATGCAATGCCTCTGGTTGTGGTTTATGAAGGGAATATGCCCGAGAGGCAATAATAAAGTGGTTATTATCTTATTCCTTGTTTATGGTAAATGTTTATTTTGCATGCTATAATTGTATTAATTGGAAACGTTAATACATGTGTGTTTAATAATAAAAATACAAAGTTTTTAGTAATGCCTCTCATACAAACTAGCTTGTTGATTAACAAGATGATCAAGGTTTCCTGATCATGGACATTGGATGTTGTTAATAATGAGGTCACGACATTGGTGGAATGATGTGATGAACATTCATCCAAAGTATAGCATTACGATCAAAGTCATTATGTTTATATTGCTATAACATCATACGAAGTAATCTTAGTCCTTAGACCATGAGATCATGTTAATTGCTAACATCGGAAGAGTAACTTGATAACAACAAACGTCACACCGTAAAAGGGTGACTATAAAGGTCATTTCAGATACTCCGAAGGTGTTATGTTGAGGTTCATGGATCAAGAGTGGAATTTGTCAATCCCGGTGATGGATAGATATACTCTGCGCCCTCTCGGTGATATCACATTAAGATAGCTTGCAAGCAAGTGATGTGATCACTAGAATGTTATATCACGGGAACGAGAAAAGAGTGCATGTCGGTAACAAGATCAAACTAGGTATTTGGATACCGATGATGGAATCTCGGACATGTAATATATCACGATACAAAGGGATTGAGTTACGACGTTAAAGGTTCACACGATCACAAGAGTCATTGTTGAATATGTGGGAGTCTGTATGGATCTCCAGGTCCCGCTGCTGATTATTGATCGGAGAGGGGTCTCGATCATGTATGCATTATTCGCGAACCGTAGGGTGACACACTTAAGGGATACCGACACCATTTAGGAGAAAATATGTTTCAGATAAAGATTAAGAAAGCGCTAGAATCATTTAAATGGAAACCGGAATTGATTCAGGTGAAATTGCTGAAACTGGTTCTGCATGTGATATTGAAATGTTGTAGGGAGTTTTATTTGAATGTTTGCTAATTAAAGCGATTAACAAAATTCTGAATAAAATAAATAAAAGTGTTTTATTTAAAGAGAAAATGCATTTAATTTGATGGACATTAAATGCAAAGTGAGTGGAGTTGAAATTGACGTGAGTGGGCTTAGTGGAAGCTCCACCCACATGAATGAGGGAGAGGTGGGGGCACCCACCATGGCCGGCCAACCATGGCCGGCCAACCATGGCCTTGGGGCTGCGCCCCCTACCCTATAAAAGGAGCCCCATGGCTCCTCTCCTCTTGCCCACCTCCTCGTGAAGGTTCTCTTCTCCCTCTAGTTATTCCCCATGGTCTCGGATTAGCGAGATACATGTTCCCGGTGGCTTTATCTGGAAAGGAGTTGCTTCTTCCGCTACATCGCTGGAGCGAGGAGGCGGAGGTTGTTCATTGGAGCGGACGTGTGTGCGATCACGGATGCACCGCTACTTTGCGGTGCTGGACTTGATGGTGTTGGAATAGCTGGACCTGAAGGACTTCATCATGATCTTGAGATCGGCAAGTGTACGACTACATCATCCACGAGTTTCATCTTGTTAACAAAGCTTTGTTGTCTTCGAGGGTAAGTTCTCTATGGATGTATATCTACTCGTTGCTTGTATCTAGTAGATAGATCTTGGCGTATAGTTCCCATCGTAGGAAATTTTTGTTTTCTATGCTGTGATCCCAACAGTGGTATCAGAGCCTGAACTATGCGTAGGTGCTTTGCACGGGTAGTACACATATGTTTATACGTGGGCGATGATGACCATGTTATTGCATCTTCTATGTATTTTGGATATTGGTGGCATAGTGGGATGAAGCGGCCCGGACCAACTTTACATGTCGTCGCACATGAGACAGGTTCCACGACTGACATGCAACTAGTTTTGCATAAGTGGCTAGCGGGTGTCTGTCTCTCCTACTATAGTCAATATATAATTTACAAAGAGAAGCTAATAACTTAGTTATCAATGTTGTGGTTCCATGTTCATAGGTTAGACTGGTTCTATCTTCAAAATCCCTAAGCCATGTAAAACTTGCAATGGATAAATTAGAGGCGTCTAATTTAGATTGTTGTTGGGCTAGTGTCAGGATATGGTAATGTTGTAAGTAGATGTAGGGTAGACACCCTTACAATACACCTAACGTGTAAGTTCCATAGACCTTGGCCTTACACATAAAGGAATAATAGAGATCATACCACGATGCACATGATGGTGATCCAATGCATGGACAATATCATTCCACTTTACACATATGATGTTTGCATCTTATATTGCTAGTTTGGCGTTTTAGTAGCATTATAAGATGATCCCTCATTTAAATATCAAGATAAAATGTGTTCTTCTTTAAGTATGCACCATTCTATGGATTGTGTTTTGATACATCACGTGATGATCGGGTGTACTCGACTCTATGCTTTCATACAACGGGTGTAAGATAGTTTTACACACGCGAGTACTAAGGTTCTTACATGGCAAGCATAGCATGTACAGACATGGCCTCGGAACACGGACCAAAAGGTTAAGCATGACTCATATAGTTGATGTGATACCCATATTGATGCTCGCCTTTGAAGCTACACCGACTCACATGATGATCGGACTTGGTGTAGTGGATTTGGTTCATGTAATCACCAAAAAGGCACGAGGGATGTTATTTTTGAGTGGGAGTTCATTTCTAATTTGGATTAGTCGAACTGCATTTGTCATAAACTAAATCAAAGTGAATTTGCATAATTTTTTGTAGTCATTGGCATCTATTAACTACCTTATGCTTAGTTTTAATTGAGATAATAGAACTATAGAATTCTAGATATTTACTTTACGAACTGGTATCATATTGTTTTGAATGTCTATTTAAAGTTTAGAAGTCCTATTGCAAACTTTCAGCAAACTCTATTTACTCCATGAAGTTTAATAAGTAGTATTAAATCAATAGTAAGAATTCTAGTGTTAGTATCTAAAGTATCATGTTTACCTACATGATTATTCATATTCAAAAGTTGTTTTAATATCAAGATTATATAGGAGCTGAAAAATTGTTTCAGAAACCATTATGTGTGGAAGATATTGTGATATCTGAAACAATGTTTTTGGTTGCAGTATTATAGAGTATAATTTAGCAAAATACATGTTCTCATATTGTATGAGAATTTGTGAAGGATGGAGATGCTAGGCATCTGGATCTCCCAAAAAGGTTATGGGAACTAACATTATACGCGCGGTTCTTCCTTATAGGCTATAGTAGCTTGATCATGAAAGTTGTCATGATAAGGATGAATAGAAGATGTAAGTAAAATGTTTACTACACTAATAGATTCCTAAAGAATGGATTTTTTGAAACAACACCAAACATTTGATGATGGTGATCCACTTCAAAGTGCAAGTCCAAAGGTATTAGTAGTTGAATATATACACTTTGTACTATGTGTCATGTGAATGACACCACTATTGATGTTGATAGATTCTTTTAAAAGAAAAGTAATTGTTGAAAGAGAATCTATAAAATATTTGGCAGAAAAGAAAAGGTTGGAGATGTCCAACTTAGGTATATAGAAGATATACATGTTATGGATGTATTCCTTTCTTGTTAAACAATGTGGTTCTGAGGTATTGGATACCAAATTGGTTGGTGTGAAGTTTCATACAGAACAACACAATTCTTGAACTGCAACAGCCTAAGTAACTAGCAAGAGAATAAGTGATGATGTTCATCGAAAACAAATAAAGTGTTATTTCGTTTTTGTTGTCGTCAAACCTAGCCTTCAAGATTTGGTTTATAATTGTTATTTTGTTCCGGTATTACGAGAACAATGGTTGTTCAAATAATTACCGTATTCCATAAAGGATGGATGAACTTTCACAAATCTAGTTGGATAAATCAAATCCATAAACATTATTGCTAAAATGTCGTAAGAAAAGTGATTGGAAGATCACTTATGAAGTGACATCGTTGTTTGAATTATATTGGAAAGTAAACATGAAGAAACTCCATGTTGATGGATTTTTGGAGTCTTTTGATTTTGATCAACTGACACTTGTGAAACTTTCCTCGAGATAACTGAAACTCCGTCCATAGGCCAAAGAGGAACGGATGACTAACTTATTGGATATTATGCATGTTGATGTATATAGTCCACTATGTGTAGCCATATGCGATGGATCATTTTGCTTCATATGCTTTCTCTAGAAACTTGAGTGAATATATCTATATATTTACTTAATAAGGAAGAAGTATGAAACATTTGAAAATTGTTCAAAGACTTTCAAGATGAAGTGTAAAATCATTGTAACAAGAAAATAAAAGAGTTTATGATTTGATCATAAAGGAAGATATTTGAGTTACAGGTTTAGCAAAACACCTAAGATTTTAGGAATTGTTCCATGAATTTGCATTTCCCGATAAACCACGGGAGTATGGTATGTTCGAGAGATCAAATCAAACCTTGTTTGACATGGTAAGATCAAAGGTATCATTTATAAAACTTCCATTATGTTTTAAGGATTAAAGCTTTAGAGACTACTGCTTTTACATTGAAAATAGCACCATCATGATTTGTTGAAATGACACCATATGAGTTATGGTTTGGCATAAAACCCGAATTGTCTTTTCTTAAATTTTGGTATGCTATGCGTAAGTAAAATGTTTACAACCAAAGTCAGATAAGCATGTCTTTGTAGGTTATCCCAAAGAATTTGTTGGGAATTCCTTCATAACACCGAGGACAAAAGAGTTTGTCGCTTGGAACGTCAAGTTTCTTGAGAAGGAATTTTTCGTGAAAAGTTAAGTGAGAGGACAATAGAACTTTGATAAGGTTGTTGAACCTTAGCTATATATGCTAAGTAGCGCAGCACTGGAAAGTGTCCCTGTGGCGGCCACAATGCTCATTGCTCCCGTGATTACAAAGGGTGTGATCTTGGAGATTAGAGTTCCTATTGAACCATGTGCGTCGGTAAGAATCAAATAGTAAGATTTGAAACAGAAGTCCTTATTGTTTTGACAATGATGAACAGACTGCATGCAAAGAAGCGGTGATGGGCCCTGACTCCATAAAATGACTAGAAGTCATAGAATCCATGATAGTATCCATACACGAGAAATCAAGTTTCTGAACTTGGAAGGCCCTCTGGAAAGGCGTGAAGTCTATCGGTCGTGTTTGGATCTATAAAGAAATAGACATGGATGTTTAACATCTATGAAATAGTTGACATGTCAGAAAGAAGTTTATGTCAATGTTGAAGGAGTTGACTATGACAAGATTTGATCTTTCATAGCGATAGTTAGTCTTGACGGATTAATGTAGCAACCACTACATATAATTTGGTATATGCTAATTGAATAAACAAAACAAGGTTCTTCTAATAGAATGGTTACCTAGGACATGTACATGACACAGTCAGAAGGGTTTTGTTAATTCAAAGGGTGCTAAAAGGGCATGCAAACTTCAATAGTTGAAGTGAGCATAGCGGAGTTGGAATCTTCACCATGATGAAAATGTTAAAGGAGTTTAATGTCATCGGAGATGATGAAGATGCTTGCTCTAAATTTTATGAGCACATACCATAATGATTCATAAGATGATCATTGGACGATAGTAAAGATATTCTTTTAAGCTTTGGAAGAACTAAGAATATATCATGTATAAGAGACAAATAGTTGAAGGTAGTTCATTGTAAAGTGTTATATTGATACTAGTTTTGTCACAAGATACAAATTAAATTTATCTCAATTTAGACTATGGGTGGCACAATGTAATGGAAAGGATGTTCCATGATGGATTTGGATGAGTTCCAAAGTTGAGACATTGTGACGGATACTACAACAAAAAGCTAAGTATATGACTACTATAGTAGCAGCAAATGAGGGCATTTGTGTTAAGTAGTTTTTTATCAAACTAGGTGTGGTTCAAAGTGGGCTAATATTATGCAGATATATTGTATGACAATAATATCAACATATTTTAACCCGAACGAACTAAAGGTCTCACCAAAGGACCAAATTTATACAATGCCATCTCATTTGAGAATGAGTGATGCGTAGAGATGCAAAGACATGCAAATACACACGGACCTGAAACTGTTAGATCCGGAGATTATGTTATCCACTAGCAATCACGTATATGCAACACCAGAAAGCCATATGTGTTCAATACGCAAATTTTTTCAAACTAGATTATTGACTCTAGTGCAAGTGGGAGACTGAAGGGAATATGCCCGAGAGGTAATAATAAAGTGGTATTATCTTATTCCTTGTTTATGATAAATGTTTATTTTGCATGGTATAATTGTATTAATTGGAAACGTTAATACATGTGTGTTTAATAAAGAAAATACAAAGTTCCTAGTAATGCATCTCATATAAACTAGCTCGTTGATTAACAAGATGATCAAGGTTTCCTGATCATGGACATTGGATGTTGTTAATAACAAGGTCACAACATTGGTGGAATGATGTGATGAACATTCATCCGAAGTATAGAATTATGATCAAAGTCATTATGTTTATATTTCTGTAACATCATACGAAGTAATCTTAGTCCTTAGACCATGAGATCATGTTAATTGCTAACATTAGAAGAGCAACTTAATAACATCTAAGTGGTTGTTTATGAAAAGAACAAACATGCAATGACTCTGGTTGTGGTTTATGAAAAGGACACACATCCAATGACGCTAGTGGTGGTTTATGAAAAGAAAACACATGTAAAGACATGCAATGACACTGGTGGATCCTTGTGATTTATGAGAAGGACACACATGTAATGACTCTGGTGGATCCAGATGGTTTATGAAAAGAACACCACATGTTGGAGTGGCATCATTGCATGTGTTCATTTCAAAAACCACAGTGATGCACACTAACACACACACATGTAGTGACTTTTGGTGCTGGTTTATGAAAAGGACACACATGCAATGACACTGTGGATCCAAGTGGTGGTTTATGAAAAGAACAAACATGCAATGACCCTAGTTGTGGTTTCTGAAAAGGACACACATGCACTGATATGAAGTGGATCCAAGTGGTGGTTTATGAAAAGAACAAACATGCAATGACTCTGATTTTGGTTTATGAAAAGGACACACATGTAATGACACTAGTGGTGGTTTATGAAAAGAACACACATGCAAAGACATGCAATGACACTGGTGGATCCATGTGGTTTATGAGAAGGACACACATGCTATGTCAACCAGTGGATCCATGTGGTTTATGAAAAGAACACCACATGCTGGAGCGGCATCATTTCATGTGTTCTTTTCAAAAACCAAAGTGATGCACACTAACACACACACATGCAGTGACTCTGGTTCACTGCAAGAAAAGTTTCCTTCTGCAACGAATTGGCCCGACGGTCGTCGTAGAAGGCACGTCTTTCACGACGAAATTATCGGCTTAGCCGTGGCTGATGGAAAACTTTTTTTTCTGGTTTTGCGGCATTATACTACGATGGATCTACTAAAAACAAGGAGGAAGCTCAGTTGGCGCATGGCATAAGCAAGATTTTCGTTTCCTCGCGCGATGATGACTCACCGAAGTCTTTTGAGGCGTGTGGGTCCCAGACGTCAGTGTCTCTAGTGGACCATACTTTTCGGTCGTGCCTCCCTAATTTGAACTCGATAACGTTGCTCGAGGCGCCTGTCGTTTAGTCAGGCTGCTAGGTCCCACATGTCAGCCTCTCATTAGAAGGATCGTGTGCATGATGGAATTTTTTTCCTTCGCGGACCATACTCTTCAGTTATTGTCTCCTCTGATGACTCGAGAATTGAGGCTTGGCAAAAATACATCGGATCTGGGAATCTTTCTGAAGTATTTTTTGATAAATGGTCTTCTGGGATTGAGTGGAAAGGAGTAGTCTTTCCACCATAGGGCTTTACTAGGGTTCGTCAAGAATAGTCTAGATCTTTTGTATTTGTGTTGAGGTCTTCGGATGACGTCCTTTTGCGAGAAACCTTTTCGAGGTAGTTTCGTAACAAAGCTTTAAGGGCTTATCTCTAGGCGGGTTAGCGGTTAATTACACTTCTTGCTAGTCTTCTGTCAGAGTAGAGGCATCTAGCTTCGGGGAAACTCTCTTCACTTGAATTATTGGCGTTGCTTGTGCTTGTTGGCGGATTAGACTCGATGTCTTCATGCATCTTTGTCTTTAGGGTCTTGGAGTATTCTGACATTTTGGTGAGGAACTTCCCGTTGGTTTGGGTAGGGTCGACTAAAATAGTTAATCCCTTCGGGGTTGTCAAGTTCTTATTTACTAAGGGTTAGTGTAGTGAGGTATTCACTTCTTGTACTAGATTAGCAAGTCTGGTTTTTCCTGACGGGTAGTGAGAATCCCTTAGTGGTAGACTTCTAGCTTCAACGGGATTCTTGCTATAACAGATTTCGGAGAAATGGAACGTTGTGCTATCGACGAGTCTAGAGAGGTGAGTTCGATGAGGTACGCCATCCTGCTGAGGGGAAGTCTTCGAATTGTTCTGACTTAATGATGTACAACCTCTTGGTCTTGCGATGCTTTGCCTCTCATCACTCCTGAGGTTAGTGGGGTTCTCGCTACCGACAACAAGAAGGGGTGCATGAGGTACTATGTTTGGTATCGGTCCTCGGCTCACATTTGACTAGGGTCAAAACAAGTCACAACACACATACATGGTGAACAGGGCGATGGGATCGCTCTATTCTCCATAAACAACACACCTCAAGCAACAGATTATGCACAAAGGAAAGCAAACACGACCAACTAAGGGGACCAAGGAGTTAACAACTCGTGATATAGGGGAATCCTAATCTTAGGACTATTAATCCTAATTGCCATGTTATGGGGGTCTAGGTCACTATCTTGCACATGAAACCTTCACCAAGTCTCTGGACACTTCTTGATAGTGTAGCACCTGATGTCTTCGAATTAGTGGGATTCCGTTGGTAGGGCGATATTGTAGTCTCCTTGTGTTTGCTGGTAGTTGCTCGTCTTCATCTCATTATCCTTGTCTTCTCCAAGTTCTAGGTCCTATTTGTTTGAAATCCGTAGGTTTGAAATTTGGATGATAGTTAGAGGAAGTCATTTTCAAAATCATTTAAATTAGAATGAGATAAGGAGTAGAATCTTTCGAAAGGCTTTTAGATAATAGTTTTTGAAGGCCGATGTTTCCAAAATAATTTTCCTATCTAAGGACCATGCTAACTAAGGTTCTCCTACAGGCAGGATGGTTCTGATACCAAGTCTGTGGGGCCCCCGAATTAATCCTCCGAGAATTCCTGTTATGCATACACCACGATCCCATGATCAGTTAGTCGTGGAACATAACCGACAAGTATCAAAGTAAACATCCATTACTCAAGCAGATACATGTCATACCTTACATACCATTATGTCTACATGAACAATCATCGGTGGAACTTCATCAAGCATAGAGCCCGAGCCATGCCTTAACTTATAGGCAACTGACTAGGAGAACGTCCTAGCTCACATAGTCGTCATCATCACCTTCTTCTTAAGATCTGACCAAGTTAATAGCCAGGGGCAATGCTAGTGAGTACTTTGAATGTACTCACAAACCACCTTAAGATAATGATAATATCAAGAGGATATGCAATATGGTTGTGGTAGTAGGAGGGCTCCAAGAGAGGTTCTTTTCTCAAATAGTTATCTTGTAGATATAGCATCTACCTATCTTTGTTGAAAAACTTTTATAAACCTTTTTGGAAACATTTGAAAATCTTGTAAACTAATTGGGGGGGTCACCCATTAGTTCTTCCTTCCATTCATCCCATGACCAACTCCTTTCCTTTCCTTCCGTCCATCCCATGGTAAACACATTCCTCCTTTTCGACCATCCCATGGTCAAAACATATCCAAAAGCCTTACTTTTCCAAAGTCCTTTTTTGAAATCAAAACCAGCACCGCTCTACAGCAACCTTCCCAACCGTCCATGACCGTGGACATGGCTATTCGAATAGATTTACACTCTTCGGAGGTTGTACACTTTACCCACACCATCGGGTACCCTGCCCTGATCTTTACCGATCGTGGGTCGAGTAACCGATCAAGACTCTTCGGATGCCCACTCCAATATAACGGCCTACCCTATGAGAGTTGATCCCCTCAACACCGGGACGCCCTATATAGTTCACAAGCCAACCGGAGTGCTTTTTGCACTGCACAAAGTGTGCGCTTTCAATGAAGGGCTCATAGTAATGGGTGGAGGCCCATAGACCCTTCGTTCCTTCTCTAGGTCGATGTCTCACATGGACCTTTACAGGAGAAGGCCCACCCTCCAGGATTTTTAAATCCCCTAAAGTAGTTGTAGGCAGCTTATTCCAGAGTAAACAAACATCAAGCCTAGCCTTCCTCCATTCCAGAGTAATGTGGTTGCACGGGTTAATTGTTCTAGCAAAACTGCAAAGAACCAGGCGCGTTTTTATAAACCTTTTTCCTCCATATTTCCTTCAGCATTTTGTAAAACAAAAACCTTTTTCTTTCCTCAAACTTATCTTGGTAGCTCAAACCTCACCAAGGTTTTGCCATAAACATATTGTAACACTTTTTCGTGGTTGTTCCCATCCTCTAGTTTTTCTTCGGCTAAAACGGGGCCTCCAAAGGGGTATGGTGTTATACAGCAGCTATCCTAATAGGGGCCAGTAGGTGTCAACAAGGGGATTGTACTTAATATTACAAAGGTGTAATGGTTTGGAGGAGCCAAGCCACTACTAGATACAGATCATCATAGTATAAAACAATGCAGTTTCATAAAAAGTAGGTAAAACATGCATAAGTAGAACAATAGGACAAGACTTATGAGCAGGAAGGTGGCTTGCCTGAGATCAGTAATCTGGAAATTTATGTCCCTAGACTTCTTCTTAGAATACCATCATAATTCAATAATGACCAACTTCTTCTAGTCTTCAAGGTAATCGCAATCTATCGTCGTCACGGAATAATACATGCAAGCCAACAAAGGGCACAATCAATACAAAGCATACAATTAGCAATACGTATAGCAAGCAATGAACAAAACAAGCTTACAATTCACTAGGTTCTGATTAATTGGATTCAAAGCTAGTGGAAATACTTGAAAATCATTTGTGGGTTTTCTTTAATG
The DNA here is from genome assembly GCA_910589775.1 of Avena eriantha. Classification (NCBI taxonomy): domain Eukaryota; kingdom Viridiplantae; phylum Streptophyta; class Magnoliopsida; order Poales; family Poaceae; genus Avena; species Avena eriantha. The sequence goes on from OU342740.1 coordinate 72,469,884, forward strand.
ATTTGGAGGCCAAAATTACTTAATTGAGGGGTTTTAGTCTAAGGTCCAGGTTCTGTATGATACCTTTATACAAAATTGATATCATCAGATAGGTACTGATAATATGAATCCAACAAAAATGGTTTCACTATTTTATCAATTTCCTTTGATTTTTTATGTATTTTCTAGTGGTAAAACCTCTAGTTTTAGGAAATAGTTATCCAGAAATGATCTGTATGCCCAAAAATTATTTTCTTCAGCGGTTATGTAGAGCTTTATGTACTGGCTCATTTAGAGGCGGATTCACCTAAAAAATTACCATAATGCCCTTGGGAAAACCCAAACTACATTATGTTGTCAATTTGTCTTTTTAACTAGATTTATTTTAGAGTCCCGATTGACATGAGGCCAAGGCCATTCAATGTACATTGAATATACCTTTCAGTAGAAATTGGCATCACTATTTTTGGACTAGTTAAGCATCTAAAATGATTTATCTAGTGAATGTACATATAGAAGTATTTAATTCATTAAAATTCAGCTGTGGATCAATAAATAGTGATATCCTAGGTTTTGATAGGTACTGGTGTACCACATTTTTGGGAGTTGGAATTTGATCAATAATAATTTTGGTTTGACCTCAAGAATTTCCCAAATGAAAATTTGTCAAAATATTGTTATTTGTGTTATGGGCAAACCAGGAAACAAACTAGGATGGGGCTAGGGTGACATTCAAGGTACTTAGGATACCTTTCAGTACCCAAAGGTTTCACTCCATTCAGAATTTGTTCAAACAATATTTTGTCAAAGTTTTGGTACTACAGTGACATGGAAAATTTTGGATCAGACAAGTTTGTGCTATTTTCCATTTTCTTTTGTATTTAACTAGCATGCCTATTGTTAGATCTGGAATAAATGAATAAAAGAAAAGGGAGGATTTGCAGTCGGGCCAGATTTGTTGAGGCAGTTGGGATGCGCAGTGGACAGCCGGCCCACCCAGCTAAATCAGTGAGCGGGAGGAGCGGTTTTCAAACGCCTCGGCGGGGCCCAGTCGTCATAGGGGGAGTGTGGCGAAGAGGTATGGAGGAACTGTGGCAGTTGGATTAAAGACAGATCGACAGCGACCGAGCGTCGTCTTCCTCTATCCGCTCGGGAAGAGCACGGAAACCCTAGGGTCGACTGGAGGTTGTAGGGCCCTCACCTAGGTCCTCGCCGTCGGCGGAGAGGTGGAGGAGGAGGTGTGGCGCATGCTGGCGAGCTCGGGGATGGTTGGCCTCGATGGGGTTCGGCCATGGGGGCAGGGTTTGCGCATCTCGCCGGTGGAACACGCTCGGGTGCCCGTCGGGGCACTCCCTGAGATGCACGCATGCCTGCAGTGATGCGGCGCTTCAAACTAGAGAGGTCTTGGAGGCCTGTTGGATTGTCGATGTCGAGCCTGCATGTGTGCTGGTTGGTCATGCTCACTGAGGGCGCGCTGGGGCAACTCCGTTCGGTCATGAGGTTGAGGCGGCGACCTCCGGTGTTCCTACGACAGAGGAGGGACAGGGCTAGGTTAGGGTGAGCGAGGGGACCTTCTATCTATCATAAAAGGGAGGAGAGGTTCAGGGAGGAGAGCTCACGAATTTATTCATAAATCTAGCTGAGAGGATCCTCTTTTCTTCTCCCAGCGCTGGTTGGGGTGTTATAGAGGCGCAATATGGATCTACGGAAGTAGAATGGGGGAGGAAAGAGGGAATGTACTAGCCTGTGGCTTTGTATTTGGGGGAGCGAGGAGTATGGTGGACAAGGTCCACAAGAGGGCAAGGGAGAGGGGGTGCTCCCGGATTGGGCCTTAGCGGACGTGGACGTGGTCGTGATGGGGTTCTATGAGCTGCATAGGGCAGAAAGAGGGAGGGGGTGGTGCTCCCAAGGCATTAAAGAGGTTAGACTTGTCCTTGCCTTTGTCTCTCTCTCAAACAAACTCAAAGGACAAGGGGTGGAGGGGTGGTACAATACCATTTTGACCAGATGATGTGGTCTGGTTCTGTGGTGATTAATGAGGGTGATAGCTAATGGTTTGGAAAAGTTTTAGTTCTTGTTTTTTTAATGTGTCAAATGTGTCATATTGATTCTCATCAAGGAAAATATCAATTCTTGATCTTGGAAAGATGATATAAAGGTGCTAGTGGATGGAGGTGATCAAAATACACCTCCTGGAATTGTTTGGGGATTATTCGATCATTTTAGATACTCTTCATATCAATTATTCAGAAACTGTTGAATCTGTTTTATTGGATTTGTTTGAAAAAGTTAAAATGTCTAGGGTTGGTTTTTGATGTGGGATGGTCCTAAATACCATATCACACATTGGATAATTTTCTTGCGATTTATTGTGGTGTAAAAGTATTTATAAGGAATTATTTCTTATTTCTAACAATTAAGAAGAAGGGCAAAAAGAAATAATAAGGAATCTCATTTTTTTTGTTTTTGTTATGTTAAGGTAGTGTATGAGGTATAGTACTCAAATGTGAATTTATTTGGCAAAGTGACTTGGAGAAAAACAAACTTTCCTTCATTGCTGCAAGGGAAAAACAAAGTGATTTGAATTTAAATAGTTTTAGGTTCCAAAATAATTATGGAAATTATTTAGCAAATAACTATATCCAAGGTGGATGATTTCAAATTGATGTATCCATCATAGGAAATCTTGGGTTTTTCAAAACAAGATGGATTTTAGAAGAGAACAAGGATTAGAAGATCTAGGGCATTGGTATTTTTATACCACCTAGACATGGGTGGATTAGTGAGCGCAGAGCTCACCTTGCTGCAAGGGATATATGTACAGTTAGACCAGGTTATATAGATTATTGTGGCAGCAATACTTTGGCTTGGTTGCATTTCAGGTGGTCTAGAAGTGATGGCAAACTTTGAAGAAAATAAGACTGCCATTGTAGATGTGTCATGAAGCCTCATAAACCATGTGAGTTTAAGAAGCACAAATCTCCACTAGAAACAAGTGAGGGGTGGTTTGAGATACCATGGTTAGTAGGTCATAACCATGTAGAGAGTTGGTCAAAGCAAGAAACCATATGGATGTGAGCTTCTGCCAAAGTAGTCAAGATGATAAGATTTGCAGAAAATAATATTATCTTGACTACAAAACCATCCTGGATGAGTGAGTCCAAGAAGAGTTTAGCCAAGTACAAGAGTTTTCCTTGGTACTACTAATGATGTGAGACAAGATGGTCCAAGTGCATTACCAAAAATGCAGAAGGGTTGAGAAAGAGAGGCACCCAAAGAAGTGATGTTGAAATAGTTTCCAGACTTAGTCAAAATTTGGCAGTTTTGAGGCTATTGACTAGAATATAAGAGAGGATGTTTGTGATGGGTTTCAAGGTACCAAAGAATCATCAAGTGGATGATGTTGAAGTGTAGATTGAGTAGAATCGATCCATGCTTGATATTCTTCTTCATTGTCTTAGAAGCTTCTAGAGTGGATCACTTCAGAATTGATCTCGTTTAGGGCTTTAAATGATCACCTAGGGGCTAGAGATAAGATCCATATTGCATTGTTGCTTAGGGTTTGGTGATATTAAGTATCTTGATCTCAGAGGATGACATCCTAGGGTAGCTCATACTACTCCCTAAGCAAACAAGTCAAACAACAGATCAAGGCGGTTCATCTTATAAACAAAGCAAATCTACTACCATGGGTACCTCCAAGCCTAGCTTGAGGTAGGGATGGGTATTTTGAAAAGATTGCATTTTGAAGTAGCTGAGAGTCCCTTGGTATTTCTACCAAGAGTAGAATTTAAAAGCTTTATAAAAAGGTTTTGGAAGACCTAGAGATAAGAGTAGTTGAAGTTCTGTCTTGAAAACATAAGGAGATTATATTATATAGCTCTCCATAGTTTGATCAATAGAAGCTAATAAAATAGTTTGGGTTGCAAAGGCATCTTGGCTCAGGTTTTGAAATGCCAGAACATTTGAGAATATGTAAGAAAGAGCCAAGATAGTTTTGTTAATTAGCTTTGGTCAACTAATGTTCAGGTAAGAAGTATATCCTATGTTATACATTCAAATGCATAAGCACAAACAAACATAAGCAAACACTACAACACTTAACAAGATTTTTTTTGTTCCCCCTGATTATGCATTCTGGACAACTAATTAGGGTTGCTAAAATTGGGATGTTACAGACCTTTCCCACTTAAAAGAATCCCGTCCCAAGATTCAGGAGAGTAGGGCTAGGGGATTTTGTGTTGGAGTTAGTGCCATGTGTTTCTTGCGTACTAACTTGTTGGCTTTGTATTTGAACAGGGTCATGCGAGGTTGAACTTCAATCATCTTGGATGCACTAGTGTTGAGAAGGTTCCAGTCCAGATTCCGATGGATGATCTTGTTTTCCTTTTGGATTTGATATCTCGAGGTATTTGACGGAGTGAATTTCCTCTGATTAGAATTGTGCAAGGTACTCTTCTGGGATAGATCCTACATCTTGATGTCCTTGCTATCAGTATCTAGTACGTTCTCCTTATGGGCTTATTTCATCCTATATGCGACTCAGGGCTTGAAGCTTCTAGCGAAGGGTCATTCTATTTGGTGGGAAATACGCAATCTTTCCCTCTTAGGGTTAAACTAATGGTATCTCGAAGATGATGACGGTTCTTCCTTTCTGGAGTTCGATGACTAAAATTTCATAATCACTGAGTTAGATGACTGAAATAAAAGCACCATAAGAACGGTTAGTGTGTTTATCTCTGGTCCATGTCGTAGAAGTGAACAATTACATAAAAGTCATACTAAACCCCTAAATACTCCATAATAATATTAGCACCAAACTTAGTTTACATCCAAATGCATCCTTCCTAGTACCAAAAGAGAACCTACATACGACTACTACTAGTAAACTGGAGTAGTAAAATAGTACTACTAGTAGTACTATTTATCTGCTAATACACCATTACACTCTTGATCATCAGCCATACTTTAAGATAATTTTTTCCTATCGATGCAAATCTAGAAAGATACATGGGTCGACTATCCAACCTTCATCAGGAACCACGGCGGCACCCCGAGGTACGTCCTGAGCTTGTCGAACGGGGGGTGGGTCGGTGACGAGCTGCTCATAAGCTCAATTATCGCATTAAGGATCTCATCGCCAAGTCCGCCGACCCCGGCGGGCCAGGCACACACAGTTTCACCATGTACCACGGCCACAAGCACCTGTCCTACCTGATGCACACCAAGGACACGATGGTGGCCGGGCCGAGCGCGCTGATGGTCTGGCCGAACACGACACCGTCATCCCCGCAGAGGAAGCGCGTGAATCCGCTCGTGCTTGTTGGTGGTGGAGTCAGGATGAGGCAAAAGAAGGCGTTGCCGTAGATGGCCCTGGTTACTATGACCCCGTGGGCCTCCTTCATGTGGGGAAGGAGCCCTGCCGACAAGGCAATGAAATCATAGGTGGAATCAATGCAGGAGCACGGCCCGTACAAGCACGTGATCTTGTGCTCGTCGTAATTGTCGAAGGCGACCAAGCTAATGAAGTCGTCGTAGGGGCACTCAATCATCGCCTCAGACTGGATGGCATCCATAGCAGCCGACTCACGGTCGAATCCTCCGACACGGTGCACGAACTTGTGGGAGTGGTTATAGAGGAAAGATCGTCTCACCAACGTAGTGCCCGCTGGCCAGAAACCCAGGTTGGGTGGGTATACTAAAGATTATACTGATTGAGATTCGTATTATACTAGTACAATTGTATAGGAAGACGCTAGGCATGGGCGCACCGGCGGCAGCTGCACTTGGCCACTTTTTTCATAGACAGTGTCCACACACTATACAGGCTTCGTCAAAGCAAAAAGGCTGCAGAAAGTTGACAGGTGAGTAATAAAGCAGGTGTCACGCTGTATTATACCAGACAGTACAGTACAGACAGAGGGAGAGACCGATGCAAGAAGATCCATGTGAGTGAGAGGCAAGAAGATCTACTCCTAGAGAGAGATGAAAAGCCAGTGTCCTGCTACAGGGTGTACAGTGCTGCAGGGAAGAGACCGAGGACTGCATGCATGTCTTCGACACCAACCTATAATTAACTATTTTGGTCTTATGAAATTTAAATGGCCTTAATAATCTCAGACAAAGGGAGTAGTAGTAATAGTAGTACGACATCTTACAAAAAATCAGACAAACCAGTACCACATTTATTAGTGGTACTTGTTTAAGAAATTATAATTAGTAGTAGTACTTAGATATGTGAAAAACCAATCCAAGTTACTACTCTAATAGAGAGTACGATCACTCTATTTTATGGATCCTTGTTTTTCTAAACGTACTAGTAGTAAAAGCTAGATTGTAGTTTGTTTCAGAACAAATTTTGGTTCTACAATATCTAGCATACGCGCAAACCTCAAAAGATACTTCATTGCTTAGTTTCAGGGAACTTGTGCTAAATGCATGGACTTGGATGTAATTTTCATTTTTATGAGGTCATTGATGTAACTTGTACTTCCACCGACCGCATGTTAACTAATAAAGCACCCTGCTCCTGCGGGACCTACCACAATTAAAAAATAATTACACTACCCCGATTATCAGACAAAGTGGAACATGGTTTCTAATAATTCCAAAGTTTTAAGAAATAGGATGTTTCAAGCTTCACAGCTAACTTCACACACTTTAGTGACTTTTTGCCGATTTATCCAAATTAGGTTAAACATTTGCTACATAAGTAAGGTCAATTGATTGCTATTGAATTAAATGTATGTTTAGAGGTAGATGGGTGATGTAGTAAACAATGTCATCGGTGTTAGTTTCCAACTATCACGAAAGAACATTTAATTCTCATTTTTTTGAGTGATGACGAGATTGTTCTTTTACATAAAGAAACTCCAAAGAATATGGATCTGAATACCACAAGACAAGTTTTCAGACATAAAGAGTGGACCAACATGTTGTGCTGATGATACCCATGTTTTATGAGCTTTCAAACTTTCAAGCTAACTCTGCCAACTTGAATGACTTTATGCCAATTATTTATCGAATTTAGGTCAAATTTGAACTACAAGTAAATTGTAGGATGCTTTGAAAGTTTTATGAAAACTCTTCTGGAGGTACCTATTCAGGGGACAATTAATATATCATAAAGCACCGAGAGTTTTGACGACATGTTCAACTTCATGCTAAGATTTTTCATCTTGACAGTTTAACAAAATTAGGTCAAACTTGAGATACAAGTAGCGCGAAAGATCGCTCTTGAATTAAAGGTATGTCGATATTTGAATGACTTCCTAGCTAACTCTACCCATTTGAATGACTTTATGTCAGTTTATCGAAATTATGTCAATTTTGAAACTACAAGTAAATTGTAGGTTGCTTTGAAAGTTCTACGAAAAAGCTTTTGGGAGGGGGCACCCATCGAGGGGTCACAATCAATATGTCAGAAACCACCGAGAGTTTTGACGATAGTTTCAACTTTTTGCTAAGAGTTTGCTTCCTGACTATTTAACGAAATTAGGTCAAACCTGAGCTACAAGCAAGTAAGCGCGATAGATTTCTCTTGAATTAAATGTCTTTTATAGGATAGATGGGTGCATCTTCTTGTAGAAAACAATGCTGTTAGTGTGAGTTTCCAACTATCGGGAAAGAACATTTTCAATTTTTCGAGTGATATCGAGATTATTATCTCCTATAAAGGAAGTCCGAAGAATAAGGATCTAAATGCCACAAGCCAAGTTTTCACACATATATAGTGGACCAACATATTGTACTTATGATTTCCCGTGTTTTATGAGTTCTCAAACTTCCTATAGCTTATCGCTCTACCCACTTGAATGAGTTTATATGTAGATTAATCCAAATTAGGTCAAATTTGAACTATATACTACGAGTTTTGTAGGTTGCTATGAAAGTTATACGAAAAAGCTTTTGGAGGTACCCATCGGGGGTTCACAATCAATATATGAGAAACAACCGAGAATTTTGACAACTGGTTTGACTTTATGCTAAGATTCTGCATCATGACACTATTTAACGAAATTGGGTCAAACTTGAGCCACAAAGTAAGCGCGGTTGATTGCTATTGAAATATATGACTTTTTAGAGGTAGATGGGTGTATTTTCCTGTAGTAAATAATGTCGTCGGTGTGATTTTCCAACTATTAGGATAAACATTCAATTCTCAATTTTTTGAGTGATGACGAGCAAGGGGAATGTTCGTTTGTGGTACCAAACTTGGTGGGTGAGCGCACCGCGGAACCCGAGTTGCCATCAATCACGCGGAGGGGCCATAGTAGATTCGCCAATTGTCCAGAAGGGCCAAATGGGGGTGAATACTAATCTAACGGCCAAACAGTTGTTTGAACCAGACGAAAAACGGTTGAACTCAAATACCGTCGTTAGGTCAACTCTTCTTGGCCCGCCATGTCAGTATTCCTCGTTATCTTTTGTGGTCGTGGACTAGCTTACCCCTGCGTGGACCAGATCCCTGAGTGGACCAGATCTATTTCTTTGCTCTGCTCTGGTCTTCTCCCCTAATCTCCTCCCCATAACATTTGCTCAGCTCCAGCTGCTCATCTCAGATCGGAGCTCGCACTTGCTCTAATTTGCGTCCCCGCCATGTCCGGTCAACCTCCCACGCCTCTAATCGAAGCTCGCAGCCGTCGCCATTGCATCGTCCGCCATATCGGAGCTTCACGTCCCCGGACTAATATCTCTCCTCTGGCTAGTCCTTCTCACATGGCGGAGCGCGTCCCGTCAGGCAATCCAGGCCGGCGACCGGCCTCGGGAAGTTGCGTGCTGCCGCACGCCCCAGGCATGGTAGCCCTGGCACAGCAGGTCGACGACCATGCTCCCATGGCCATCATGCTGGGCGTTCGTCCCGCCATGTCGTTGGCAGAGTTACTGTCGGCTTTTAGGTCTCGTTTTGGGATCAGACGAAATGAGGTCAACATTGAGGAATGCGCGCCTCCATTCGATTTTTTCGTCTGGTTCGAGCATAGCTCAGACACCGAGCGTGTTCTGCATTCTTCCCGTTCTTTCGAGTGCTGCGGGGAGAAATTGAGCTTCATGTGTTGGCATCGCGCCTGTGGGTGGGACGATCGCTTGGGGAAGCTTCGTTTCTTCTCCAAACTCGGCTTTGACGGCCCCCCATTGGATGCTTGGGAGTCGGAGCCCTCAAGCAGGTCGTCAGTAGCCTTGGTGGCAAGCTGGTGGAAATCGTGCCACCGAGCGATAGATGGGTTATCGAGGTAAAGGCATGGCTGAAAGATCCTGACGACGTTCCTAAGATGTACGAGGTGCAGATTCCAAGCAGGGCAGGGCGACGGTTTTGTTGGAAGCACCCGGTCATCATCCACCTGGAGGAGGTTCTGGACTCGGTACATGGCATTCAGGGCCCCGAAGAGGCTGCCAGAAAGCGCCCTCGTCGCCTGCAGTGTTGGCTTGGAAGGATCGATGGCACAGGACCGCCACCGTTTTGCGACGGGGCACACCGTTTTGGTGGGGGACCGGGCTTGGACGATCTGGTGGTTCTGATTTCCCTCGAGTGAAGACAGAGCTCTAGTGAATTGCCGTGGTATGTGTGGCTAATGCATTTGTAGTATGGAGAGCATAGCAGGAAGTTAGCATCGACTAAAAATATGTAATAGTTTGAATCGATGTAGTACGTGTGTGTAATAGTTTGAAGTTGTATGTGTGTGTAATAGTTTGAATCGATGTAGTATGTGTGGGTAATGAATTTGATGTAGTGTGTGTGTAATAGTTTGAATCGATGTAGTTGAACACCGTGCTTTATAATTTCTATGAATAACCTAGGACAACCTCATGAAAAGAGGGTGGTCTGGCAATGACCAATGACAATTATGTGGATGCCGGGAAAATGTAGTCCATCTCCTCTTCAAGTACAAGGTAGCTACATTTGTAACACGTTGAACTGCAGGACTATTTTGCAGGCAACACAAGACAAAGGAAAAAATGGTTTACAACATAGACAGCAGACACAAAATCTGTAGTCTGGGATAAAAAGATGCCAGTTAACTGGATTGAACCACGACTAGTAATTGAAGGAAATAGGTACTTGATAGTATTTTCTTACAACAGTAGTACTTCCATACAAAAGGGTCTTATACCTACACAAAAGTGGGATAAACTTCCTACTAATTTATAGAACAATTCGTCAGCATTTAATCTACAAAAGCCATTCTTCAGTCTGAACTTAACTATTCTACACTAAAGAAACTACAGATCTCGTCCAGAAAAGTTGGCTGGCCAATTGCCTTGACAGGACATAAGTTCTTTGATCATTTAATCCAAACTGATCTATTGCCTTCCCGCCAAACTAAAAGAAATCTGCATCGTTCATGCACGAGCGATTTGCATGCGCCAGTCCCGGTTCAGTTGGACCATCCACGCCGCTGCAACGACTTCTTCGAAAATGAAATTCGACATCTCCTTCTCGAGATCGTAGGTCCGTGTGAACTTGAACCTGAATTCCGGGGTTGAGCTGATGCCCGCCGCCGGCTTTGGCTGTCAAACAATCCAGCATGCTGAGTGTAGACACTTGGTTGCCGCCACGGTACGGCCTTCGACGGTGCGTAGGATGGAGCGTCTTTGCCGCAGACGGCGTACTCCCAACCTACCACACTGAGGTAAGGTAGTCCGCGCCGAAGCATGGAAGCGAGAGTTCCTAGACCTTGGCGCTGCCCTGTTCGAGGGCGTGTACCCTCGGCGGCGGCATGCTCTCATGAACGATTTGATACGTACCTTGTTCCCACTGCCAAGAGCATGCCGTAATGCAGCCGCGCGATTTCTCCACATCGCTCTCCTAGCCCTGCTTGCTGCATCTGGCACCGACGACGGTGCAGTCGCCACCGCGGCCGATTCGGCACATTTGGGGAAATCATCCACATGGCAGGGCAATGGGAGACGGACCTTGAAGTAGAGCTTCATGGCCTGCCTTAGAGGGGCTAAATACTCCAGTTTCGGTGGCTATCGTGGCGGCTTAGGCGGTGCCATGTTACCCTAGTTGGTGCGGCGCGGAGGAGCTGCGCAAGGTGAACTGTGGTTAGTCGGAGAAGGGGAGTGAAAGACTGACAGTAGGTTTGGACTACGCGCACGCGTAAAAATAACCATTTCCCATTTCCTTAGAGGGTAATAATTCGACACTCGTTGCATTAACAGCTCAATCTTTATTTCTCTTCTCAGCATAAGAGTGCGAACGTATTAAAAAGATCGATCATGGCTATCCACCTCATCGGGCAATGTACCAGGACAGGTAGGAGACGGGACCGGGTTTCATTTTAGAAATGTTGACGACTGTGCCCTTATGTTTATACGATATTATGTATATGCCACCATGTACCGTCGAGTGTAGCAACACCATCAGAAATAGGGGATAACGACGTGGCGTGTTTTATTTTTTAAAAGGGCATCAGAAACACGTGATGCTGACGTGGCATCTTTTGTGACTGGCGGGCCCGCCCCCTCCACCTACGACGGCGTGCATCCCAGGTTCGAGGGGTGGTGCCGCCCACCAACACATTATTGTGCAATTTTCCATGTGGGACCTGAATTCCGGCGCTGAGATGATGCCCATGTCGAACACAGAGAATTCTAAAAGAAGATACTAAAAATAAATACTTTGAATTCTAGAAGTACTAAATTTAAATACATTACAATTTTGTCTGAAAGTTAATACGCATACTGCTCATCGAAATAATATAAATACAATACAAATTTCTACTTCAAAAAATAGACCTGAAAATGCTAGCGAATAACCTAGGATAAATATAGGATTCATTCTCCCCTATATATTTCATCGTCGTCGGCTCCCGCGTGCTGCAACACACTTTTAGAGAACTCTCTCCATCTGCAATGTGCTGCCAGTATCTCGTCCAGAGGATAAGGCCTCGGTGTATGTTCCAGACTTAAGCCGTACGTCATTGTTGGTTCCTCTTCCTAGGCTTGAACCTCATGATCATACAGTCTGATATAATTCCTGTAGTATATGCAACCAGGTCTGACTGTGGGGTGTAACCTGGTGTCAATGGAGATAGACCGACTGTAATCAACAAAGAGGGCACGACTTCCAATGTCACTGACGCCTTCGAGAGAGCGGTTCTCCGTGTCCACCCGGTACAACACCGCTTGCCCTTTGGTGAAATCCCCGTTCAACACAAGAAGCAGATCACCATCTGACTCCACAAGGTAAAATTTGTAAGTTCTGTGTACCTGTTCAAAGACTGGGGCCGAAATTATTTTGGCCATCGTGACAGTGCTCACGCGCTGCTCTAACTTGATGTTGGTCGACAAGATGTCTCCATTTTCAAGTAATGCATATACTTCCCCTCGGAATGTCGTCATGCAGTCCAGAAGCATAGTAGGAGGTGGAGAATACAATCCTTCTCCAAATGATTCATTGATTTGCCCCATTGGGGTGCTCTCATCGTCGGGGACTTCATCACGACGATAGATTGCAGAGGATCAGATGGTATGTGTGCTTGAAACTCAGTGTTAGACTTATGAGTGATTGGGTTCAGAAGCCGAATCTGGTACGGCTCCACCCTCTAAGCAAGCACGATGACGCCACGAGAAACACCAACGAAGTAGAATTTTTTGGAAGAAGAGGGCATCAGTTAGCACTAAGATGTTTACAATGGAAAATACCAATAAATATCGGATGTGAATGTGAACCTGCGATGGACGTCCATTAGATTTGTCCTGAAGCAACGACCAGTGGCGAGGTTGAGGAAGGTGAAGTCGCCAACGTCTGGAAGTGTGTGATCTATAATGATCTAGTTGTTGAGATGGAATTCGGGCACCTTTAAAGTGCGGCACCAATCGGTGCAGACTTCCCGACAAGTAGCATAGGTGTCGACATACTCCTCTATCTCCAGCAAATAGTCGTCGATCTTGCAAAGTGGGTCGGCCGGGAGATCGGCCCAGTTCCTCTTCATCCGGCTACTGGCCATGGCTTACGTGCGGGAATGTTTTGATCGAGGAAGAAAGAAGAACTACCACTGCGAGGAGAAGAAGAAGAGGATAACAGACGAGAGAGACGAAGCGGTACTGCCACTACGAGGAGACGATGAGACGGGGGAGAAGAAGCGGAACTGCCAATTCAAGTTTGGATCAACGGGCATTTTTTCTGAACTAGCGCGCGAACCATCCATGCACTGCATGCAAGTTTTGATCAAACAGACTGACATGTGGGACCTGCTAAAAAATTCAGTGAAGTGCTCCCCGTGCATAGTGCGCTGACAGGGGGAATGTTTTCTGACAGGCGGGCCCGCCTCCTCCACCTATGACGGTGCGCGTCCCAGGTTCGAGGGCTGGTGCCGCCCACTAACACATTATTGTGCAATTTTCCATGCTTTGTCGCAACCAGCTCCGCTCCTCTCCTCTTCTCCTTCCGCCGCAACTCCGCTCAGTCGTGCACCTCTCTCATTGTCCCCTTGGGCCGTCGTCCTCCCGCCCTCCCCTTCCTGCCATCCCCTCATGTCCCCTCCCCTCCCCTTCCTGCCCTGTCTCCTTGTCACCGCCCACCGCCCAGGCGCGTCTGGAAACGAAAACCGAGAGTCGGCCGTCGGCTTAGGGGCCCAACGACGCTGGTGATCCGGATCCCGCTCGCATATGGATCCTGCAAGGATTGAGAGCACGGATATGGGTCCGGCGCGGCTGGAGAGCACGGAACCTCCTTCAAGTCTGGAGAGCACAGAGGACAACAAAACGGGGGGAGAGGAAGAGGGGTGCGGAGCTTTCGAGGTATGGAGCTCGGAGAAGGTGCTATGCGTCCACATTGAAGGGTAAGAACTGTGATTCCTTATCTGCATACCCCAATTAGCGTTTCTAGTCCCGTAGTGATGGCAAGGATATGTGTTGGTAACCGCAGGACGTCTATACATCTTGTCCTTGAGCATGATGCTTTGTCAAGCGAGCATGAGGGCACTAAAACGTGTGGCGGTCTGAATGATGATGAGAAAGCATATCCAGACGTGGATGCTAACCCTGATAGGATGGAGAGTAGGGAAATGGTTGATTCGAACTTTGATCCTGACTATGGGACTGATGAGGAAGAGGAATGTGAAGATGTGGAAATGGGATGTAGATACGATGACGAAGATATGGACAGGCCAGTGATACACTTTGACAGGGACAATCCTACAATTGATGAGGGGACTTCCTTTGATAATGTGGAGGACTGCAGATATGCAATTGCAACCTATGCAATCAGAGTTGGGTTCGAATTTATCATTGAAAAGAGCGACCAAAAGAGATTTAGGGTGCACTGTAGGGAAAGTAATGTGTGTAAATGGAGATTACATGCATCTCTAATGCGGGGTGGACACCCATTCCAGGTTGCAATAGCTACATTTAGTTTCAGTATTTCTTATATTTATTCTGCTGATAACTAGCTCTGAATTATTTGGATTCTTATCGAATGCAGATCAAAGTAAACACGAAGAAACACAACTGTCCTAATACTTCTTTAAGTGGTAAAATTAGACCGGCGACTACCATGTGGATTGCTGCTACTTTACTTGACTGGGTGAGGCAGGATCATAACATTGGACCTGCTGAACTTAGAGCAAAGATTAGCAAAACATTTAATGTTCTGATTCCTTATCACAGAGTCTTTGATGGGAAGGAGATGGCTCTAGAATTCATTCAAGGCAAGTGGAATGACAGTTTTCATATGTTGTATAGTTTCAAAGCTCAGGTAGAGAAAACATCACCTGGTAGTGTTGTTGACATCGATTACGAGGTTGTGAAAGGGAGAGAAAAGGTCTCGAGGGGGGTCAGGTATAAGCAGGAAGATAAGATATGCTTCAGGAGATGTTTTGTCTGCCTGACGCATGCTGGAAAGGGGTTCCTAGACGGCTGCAGGCCATTCTTGGCAATAGGCGCAACTTCTTTAACAGGGAAGTTCAGGGGACATGTTGCTTCTGCTTGTGCTTTGGACGCGCATAATTGGCTTCTACCCGTAGCTTATGCTGTTCTTGAGGGTGAATCAAATGAAAGCTGGACATGGTTCATGCAGAGACTACATGAAGTAATTGGTCACCCTGAAGGCTTGGTGATACACACCGGTGCATCCGAGGGTCTTGAGTATGCTGTTGATGCTGTGTTTCCTGGGGTTGAGCATAGGGAATGCATGCGGCACCTCGCTACTAACGTCAATAAGATTTTAAAAGTAAAGATCTTTGAAGAGGACTTGTGGCGATCAACATACACATACATCCCAAGCACGCATGCTACTTACTTGCAGAACATGTATGTAGTGCCAAAGGTGAAAAAATACCTTGAGGAACATCACACCAAGCTATGGGCCAGAAGCAAGTTTGGTGAGTTAAGCAAGGTGGATTTTGTATGCAATAATTTGGCAGAGAGTTTCAATGATAAGATTTCGGGCATGAAGACACTTGGAATTGTTATTTTGTTGGATGCAATAAGACAATGCATAATGGTGAAGATAGATTTAAGGCAAAGAATTTGTGCAAGAAAATTTTTAGGCCATAAAATAGTTCCAAAGGTGGTTATGTTACTGAATGCAAGAACCAAGGCAATGAGAACGATAAAGATGAGGGTGGTCAGAAGTTCCAGAACATTGGCTGAGTTTTATGCAGAATACAAGGGTGGAAGTGAACGGAGATACACTGTAGACATTGGAAACAAGACTTGTTCATGCAGGCAGAGGCAGATTACTGGTCTGCCATATCACCATGCAATTTACTTCATCTTAAAGCTTAGAGGTAACGGAGCTGAAATAGAGAACTATGTCGACAACAATTTCTCCGTGGACAAGTTTGCTGCAACTTATGCAGAAAACATACCACCTATGGGCGATAAAAATGATTGGGAGATTGTCGATCTAGGGTTCAAACTTCAACCACCGGTTCTTAGGAGGCCACCTAGGAGGCCTAGAAACCTAAGGATCGAAGCCTCCACCGATAAAGGTCCAAGGCTGGGAGCTAGGAAAAGGAAATGCGGACGTTGTGGCAGATTCTGCCATATCAAGAGGTTGTGCAAAAACCCAGTTACACATGCTATTGTCCCTGTTCACACCCCGGTGGCAGAAAATGAGGCTTCTCAGCCAAAACTGGCGGAAGAGCAGCACGAAGACGGTGATGAGCACTCCGAGGAAAATGTACGTAAGCAGCCAATTTATGAAGAAGTGGAGGTGCCGGCGAGAAAAGGGTGTGAAAAGAAACAAAAGGGTAAGCGGAACGGGGAGGAAAGGGGAAATAATGGAGGTGTATTAGATTATGAAGAAGTTGCAGTGGTGATTGAGGATGTTCTTGAGGATCTTTCGGCTAACTGCAGGAGAAATAATAAATCCCTGCCAATTTCATCTTTGTATGATTCTCCGGATGAAAGGTAAGCTTAAAAATTGTTTTATTTGCCATTTTATCATTTTTTTAATCCTCATCAACCGATGCTTAATGCATTGTGGGCTAGCAAACTAATAAGAGGAGAAGAAAGATGTGGGCACAGTAACATCGTATGTTGAATTATATCATTGAAACTAAACTAGCCATGTCGTCTTTATTTATATCTGGCGCGTGCAACATGTCTATGATGGGGTCATGTGGACCAGATTACATTTTTTTAAATATTATTACATTAATTTTTTACCTGCATTTGGACGCGGCTACTAGTTCCCATCTCCCTTGCATTCCCGTCTCCTCTGGCGCCCTCCAGAATTATGGCTGTGCCATCAAGTAGCAGAGTCAGTGTATTGTCCCATCAGGTGTGAATGCAATGACTTTGTTTGTTCAGAATTTTATGACTTTTGATTAGTTTGAAAGATAGAGAAACCTAAAACATGTATCTAGACATGTTTTGGGTATAGACAAATTTATTAAATATCTAAAAAAACTAAGTCAGTTATATTTGGATAGGAGTTGTACACTATTACAACACGCTCGATCCCTTCTCCTCGGGCGCACTCCAAATTACGGCTGTGCCATCAAGTGTTGGGAGCAGAGTCAGCGTATTGTCCCATCAGATATGCCAAGGAACGCGTGAACTTTATTTTCAGGATCGGACGAGTTTCGATCGACTAGTTTCAAAGACAAAGACGGCTAAAACATGGCCAACATATATAGATTATGACGATAATCGACCATGACTCAGGTGACCCAGATCGAAAGAGCGCATTAAGATACCATACATAGATTTAATTTATGCTTAAGTGGCCCTAATCGATTATGACGCTCCCGCAGTCTCCATCATTGATGACGTTATCCGCGTCACCGCTAGCCTCCTCCGTGTTGGAATCGATGCCGACGTTCCCTGCAGCGTTCCTCCTCTTCATGGATTCTTCACGGCGCGCTGCATCGATAACGGTGGAGGTCGTACGCCCAAGCACTGCCCAGAAGCGCTGCCTTCCTTTAGGGTTGCGCAGATCCGGGTGGATCTCCCACCGGTGGGTTCCGCACAGCTCAATCAACGCAGCCCGCTCCTTCTTGAACAACTTTCGCCAGTACGCGCTCGTACGCGAGTACCGCGCCATTGCCCTCTTCCACTCTGACAGCTGGCGGCGGCACTCCTCGATCTGCCTCGCCAACACATTGTCGCGCAAGAGCGGCATGACAGGAACCCCGGCGTAGCTAAGCTCGAAGCCGGCCGGAAGCCTCGCTAACGACAGCACGAGTATGTCGTAGTGGGCGAACATTTGAGCCTCGTGCAAGCTGAGTTTGGGCCTCTCCCTCTCCATGGCGATGAAGGAATGTGATCTGATTTTTGGCCCCGAGGTTAAGGGGATAAGGGCAAGGACGTAGGCCCAACGTGGTTGCCATGGCCAATCAGTTCGTAGAACAGACTTCTCGCGGATCGCCCTCGCGAAGGACATCACTATCGTCCACGCACCCCGATCCAACGGCGCCTAACAATCGGGGATCGGGTCTTCTAGAAGCCCAGAGCGGTTGCTGGTAGTTCTGCGTCCCGATTGTTTGTGGACAACGGCGGTAGTTGAAAATAATACACATTTCAATGACACTGGTGGATCCATGTGTGGTCTCTAAAGAGAACACACATCCAATGACTCTGGTTGTTGTTAGTAAAAAGAGCACACATGCAATGACACTAGTGGATCCATATGTGGTATGTGAAAAGAACACACATGCAATGACTCCTGTTGTTGTTAGTGAAAAGAACACACATGCAATGACACTGGTGGATCCATGTGTGATCTCTAAAGAGAACACACATTTCAATGAGACTGGTGGATCCATATGTGGTATGTGAAAAGAACAGTCATGAAATAACTTAGTTGTTGATAGTAAAAAGAACACACATGCAATGACACTAGTGGATCCATAGGTGGATTATGAAAAGAGAACACATTCAATGACACCGGTGGATCCATGTGTGGTCTCTGAAGAGAGCACACCTTTATATGACTCTGGTTGTTGTTAGGAAAAAGAACACACATGCAATGACACTGGTGGATCCATGTGTGGTCTCTGAAGAGAACACACATGCAATGACTCTGGTTGTTGTTACTAAAAAGAGCACACATGCAATGACACTGGTGGATCCATGTGTCGATTGTGAAGAGAACACAGATGCAATGACATTGCTGGATCCATAGGTGGTATGTGAGAAGAACAACCATGAAATGACTCTGGTTATTGTTAGTAAAAAGAACACACATGCAATGACACTGGTGGATCCATAGGTGGTCTCTGAAGAGAGCACACATGCAAAGACTCCAGTTGTTTTTAGTGAAAAGAACACACATGCAATGACACTGGTTGTTGTTACTAAAAAGAACACACATGCAATGACACTGGTGGATCCATATGTGGATTCTGAAAAGAGCACACAATAAATGACTCCAGTTGTTGTCAGTAAAAAGAACATACATGCAATGACACTGGTGGATCCATGTGTGGTCTTTGTAGAGAACACACATTTCAATGCCACTGGTGGATCCATATGTGGTATGTGAAAAGAATACACAGGCAATGACTCTGGTTGTTGTTAGTGAAAATAACACACATGCAATGACACTGGTGGATCCATAGGTGGTATGTGAGAAGAACACACATTTCAATGACTCTGGTTGTTGTTACTAAAAAGAACACACATGCAATGACACTGGTGGATCCATGGGTGGATTGTGAAAAGAACACACATGCAATGACACTGGTGAATCCATATGTGGTATGTGAAAAGAACACACATTTCAATGACTCTGGTTGTTGTTACTAAAAAGTACACACATGCAATGACACTGGTGGATCCATGTGTGGTCTCTATAGAGAACACACATTTCAATGACACTGGTGGATCCATGTGTGGTATCTGAAGAGAGCACACATTTCAATGACTCTGGTTGTTGTTAGTGAAATGATCACACATGCAATGACACTGGTGGATCCATAGGTGGTATGTGAGAAGAACACACATTCAATGACTCTGGTTGTTGTGAGTGAAAAGAACACACATGCAATGACACTGGTGGATCCATGGGTGGATTGTGAAAAGAGCACACATGCAATGACACTGTTGGATCCAGTTGTTGTTAGTGAAAAGAACACACATGCAATGACTCCAGTTGTTGTTAGTGAAAAGAACATACATGCAATGTCACCGGTGGATCCATGTGTGGTCTTTGAAGAGAGCACACATTTCAATGACTCTGGTTGTTGTTAGTAAGAAGAACACACATGCAATGACACTGGTGGATCCATGTGTGGTCTCTAAAGAGAACACACATGCAATGACACTGGTTGTTGTCACTAAAACGAAAACACATGCAATGACACTGGTGGATCCATATGTGGATTGTGAAGAGAACACACATGCAATGACACCGATGGATCAATAGGTGGTATGTGAGAAGAACAGCCATGAAATGACTCTGGTTGTTGTTATTAAAAAGAATACACATGCAATGACTCTAGTTGTTGTTAGTGAAAATAAACCACATGTAATGACTCTAGTTGTTGTTAGTGAATAGAACATACATGCAATGACATCGGTGGATCCATGTGTGGTCTCTAAAGAGAGCACACATTTCAATGACTCTGGTTGTTGTTAGTAAAAATAACACACATGTAATGACACTGGTAGATCCATGTGTGGTATCTGAAAAGAACACACATGCAATGACACTGGTTGTTGTTACTAAAAAGAACACACATGCAATGACACCGGTGGATCCATGTGTGGATTGTGAAGAGAACACAAATGCAATGACACTGGTGGATCCATAGGTGGTATGTGAGAAGAACAGCCATGAAATTACTCTGGTTGTTGCTAGTAAAAAGAAAACACATGCAATGACACTGGTGGATCCATAGGTGGTCTCTGAAGAGAGCAAACATGCAATGACTCTAGTTGTTGTTAGTGAAAAGAACACACATGCAATGACACTGGTTGTTGTTACCAAAAAGAACAATCATGCAATGACACTGGTGGATCCATATGTGGATTGTGAAAAGAGCACACATGCAATGACTCCAAATGTTGTTAGTGAAAAGAACATACATGCAATGACACTAGTTATTGTTAGTGAAATGCACACACATGCAATGACACCGGTGGATCCATAGGTGGTATGTGAGAAGAACACACATTTCAATGACTCTGGTTGTTGTTACTAAAAAGAACACACGTGCAATGACATTGGTGGATCCATGGGTGGATTGTGAAAACAGCACACATAAAATGACACTGGTAGATCCATATGTGGTATGTGAAAAGAACATACATGCAATGACTCTAGTTGTTGTTAGTGAAAAGAACATACATGCAATGACACCGGTGGATCCATGTGTGGTATCTGAAGCTAGCACACATTTCAATGACTCTGGTTGTTGTTATTAAAAGAGCACACATGCAATGACACTGGTGGATCCATGTGTGGTCTCTGAAGAGAACACACATGCAATGACACTGGTTGTTGTTACTAAAAAGAACACACATGCAATAATACTGGTAGATCCATGTGTGGATTGTGAAAAGAGCACACATGCAATGACTCTAGTTGTTGTTAGTGAAAAGAACATACATGCAATGACACTAGAGGATCCATGTGTGCTCTCTGTAGAGAACACACATTTCAATGACATTGTAGGATCCATATGTGGTATGTGAAAACAACACACATGCAATGTCTCTGGTTGTTGTTAGTGAAATGAACACATATGCAATGAAACTGGTGGATCCATAGGTGGTATGTGAAAAGAACACACATTTCAATGACTCTGGTTGTTGTTACTAAAAAGAACACACATGCAATGACACTAGTGTATCCATGGGTGGATTGTGAAAAGAGCACACATGCAATGACACTGGTTGATCCATATGTGGTATGTGAAAAGAACACACATGCAATGACTCTAGTTTTGTTAGTGAAAAGAACACACATGTAATGACACTGGTGGATCCATAGGTGGATTATGAAATGAACACACATGCAATGACACCGGTTGTTGTTACTATAAAGAACACACATGCAATGACACTAGTGGATCCATATGTGGATTGTGAAAATAGCACACATGCACTGACTCCAATTGTTGTTAGTGAAAAGAACATACATGCAATGACACTGGTTGTTGTTAGTGAAATGAACACACATGCAATGACACCGGTGGATCCGTAGGTGGTATGTGAGAAGAACACACATTTCAATGAGTCTGGTTGTTGTTACTAAAAAGAACTCACATGCAATGACACTGGTGGATCCATATGTGAATTATGAAAAGAGCACACATGCAATGACACTGGTGGATCCATATGTCGTATGTGAAAAGAACACACATGCAATGACTCCAATTGTTGTTAGTGAAAAGAACATACATGCAATGAAACCGGTGGATCCATGTGTGGTCTCTAAAGAGAGCACACATTTCAATGACTCTGGTTGTTGTTAGTAAAAAGAACACACATGCAATGACACTAGTGGATCCATGTGTGGTCTCTAAAGAGAACACACATGCAATGACACTGGTTGTTGTTACTAAAAAGAACACACATGCAATGACACTGGTGGATCCATGTGTGGATTGTGAAGAGAACACACATGCAATGACACTGGTGGATCCATAGGTGGTATGTGAGAAGAACATCCCTGGAATGACTCTGGTTGTTGTTAGTAAAAAGAACACACATGCAATGACACTGGTGGATCCATAGGTGGTCTCTGAAGAGAGCACACATGAAATGCCTCCAGTTGTTGTTAGTGAAAAGAACACATATGCAATTACACTAGTTGTTGTTACTAAAAAGGACACACATGCAATGACACTGGTGGATCCATATGTGGATTGTGAAAAGAGCACACATGCAATGACTCCAGTTGTTATTAGTGAAAACAAATACATGCAATGACACCGGTGGATCCATGTGTGGTCTTTGAAGAGAGTACACATTTTAATGACTCTGGTTGTTGTTAGTAAAAATATCACACATGCAATCACACTGGTGGATCCATGTGTGGTCTCTGAAGACAACACACATGCAATGACACTAGTTGTTGTTACTAAAAAGAACATACATGCAATGACACTGCCGGATCCATGTGTGGATTGTGAAAAGAACACACTTGCAATGACACTGGAGGATCCATAGGTGGTATGTGAGAAGAACAGCCATGAAATGACTCTGGTTGTTGTTAGTAAAAAACACACATGCAATGACACTGGTGGATCCATAGGTGGTATCTGAAGAGAGCACACATGCAATGACTCCAGTTGTTGTTAGTGAAAAGAACACGCATGCAATGACACTGGTTGTTGTTACTAAAAAGAACACACAGGCAATAATACTAGTGGATCCATATGTAGATTGTGAAAAGAGCACACATGCAATGATTCCAGTTGTTGTTAGTAAAAAGAACATACATGCAATGACACTGGTGGATCCATGTGTGGTCTCTGTAGAGAACACACATTTCAATGCCACTGGTGGATCCATATGTGGTATGTGAAAATAACACACATGCAATGAATCTGGCTGCTGTTAGTGAAAAGAACACACTTGCAATGACACTGGTGGATCCATAGGTGGTCTCTGAAGAGAGCACACTTGCAATGACTCTAGTTGTTCTTAGTGAAAAGAAAACACATGCAATGACACTGGTTGTTGTTACTAAAAAGTTCGCACATGCAATGACACTGGTGGATCCATATGTGGATTGTGAAAAGAGCACACATGCAATGGCTCCAGTTGTTATTAGTGAAAAGAACACACATGCAATGGCACCGGTGGATCCATGTGTGGTCTCTGAAGAGAGCACACATTTCAATGACTCTGGTTGTCGTTAGTAAAAAGAACACACATGCAATCACACTTGTGGATCCATATGTGGTCTCTGAAGAGAACACACATGCAATGACAGTAGTTGTTACTAAAAAGAACACACATGCAATGACACTGGTGGATCCATGTGTGGATTGTGAGGAGAACACACATGCAATGACACTGGTGGATCCATAGGTGGTATGTGAGAAGAACAACCATGAAATGACTCTGGTTGTTGTTAGTAAAAAGAAAACACATGCAATGACACTGGTGGATCCATAGGTGGTCTCTGAAGAGAGCACAAATGCAATGACTCCAGTTGTTGTTAGTGAAAAGAACAAACATGCAATGACACTGGTTCTTGTTACTAAAAAGAACACACATTTAATGACACTAGTGGATCCATATGTGGATTGTGAAAAGAGCACACATGCAATGACTCCAGTTGTTGTTAGTAAAAAGAACATACATGCAATGACAATAGTGGATCCATGTGTGGTCTCTGTAGAGAGCACATATTTCAATGCCACTGGTGGATCCATATGTGGTATGTGAAAAGAACACACATGCAATGACTCTGGTTGTTGTTAGTGAAAAGAACACACATTTCAATGACTATGGTTGTTGTTACTAAAAAGAACACACATGGAATGACACTGGTGGATCCATGGGTGGATTATGAAAAGAACACACATGCAATGACACTGGTGGATCCATATGTGGTATGTGAAAAGAACACACATTTCAATGACTCTGGTAGTTGTTACTAAAAAGAAAACACACGTAATGACACTGGTGGATCCATGTGTGGTCTCTGTAGAGAACACACATTTCAATGACACTGGTGGATCCATGTTTGGTCTCTAAAGAGAGCACGCGTTTCAATGACTCTGGTTGTTGTTACTGAAATGACCACACATGCAATGACACTGGTGGATCCATAGGTGGTTTGTGAAAAGAACACACATGCAATGAATCTGGTTGCTGTTAGTGAAAAGAACACACATGCAATGACACTGGTGGATCCATAGGTGGTCTCTGAAGAGAGCACACATGCAATGACTCCAGTTTTTCTTAGTGAAAAGAAAACACATGCAATGACACTGGTTGTTGTTACTAAAAAGGTCACACATGCAATGACACTGGTGGATCCATATGTGGATTGTGAAAAGAGCACATATGCAATGGCTCCAGTTGTTATTAGTGAAAAGAACACACATGCAATGACACCGGTGGATCCATGTGTGGTCTCTGAAGAGAGCACACATTTCAATGACTCTGGTTGTCGTTAGTAAAAAGAACACACATGCAATCACACTAGTGGATCCATGTGTGGTCTCTAAAGAGAACACACATGCAATGACACTGGTTGTTGTTACTAAAAAGAACACACATGCAATGACACTGGTGGATCCATGTGTGGATTGTGAAGAGAACACACATGCAATGACACTGGTGGATCCATAGGTGGTATGTGAGAAGAACATCCATGAAATGACTCTGGTTGTTGTTAGTAAAAAGAACACACATGCAATGACACTGGTGGATCCATAGGTGGTCTCTGAAGAGAGCACACATGAAATGCCTCCAGTTGTTGTTAGTGAAAAGAACACATATGCAATTACACTAGTTGTTGTTACTAAAAAGGACACACATGCAATGACACTGGTGGATCCATATGTGGATTGTGAAAAGAGCACACATGCAATGACTCCAGTTGTTATTAGTAAAAAGAACATACATGCAATGACACTAGTGGATCCATGTGTGGTCTCTGTAGAGAGCACATATTTCAATGCGACTGGTGGATCCATATGTGGTATGTGAAAAGAACACACATGCAATGACACTAATGGATCCATAGGTGGTATGTGAAAAGAACACACATTTCAATGACTATGGTTGTTGTTACTAAAAAGAACACACATGGAATGACACTAGTGGATCCATGGGTGGATTATGAAAAGAACACACATGCAATGACACTGGTGGATCCATATGTGGTATGTGAAAAGAACACACATTTCAATGACTCTAGTAGTTGTTACTAAAAAGAAAACACACGTAATGACACTGGTGGATCCATGTGTGGTCTCTGTAGAGAACACACATTTCAATGACACTACTGGATCCATGTTTGGTCTCTAAAGAGAGCACGCGTTTCAATGACTCTGGTTGTTGTTAGTGAAATGACCACACATGCAATGACACTGGTGGATCCATAGGTGGTATGTGAGAAGAACACACATGCAATGACTCTGGTTGTTGTTAGTGAAAAGAACACTGATGACCCACAAGTATAGGGGGTGTATCGCAGTATTTTCGATAAGTAAGAGTGTTGAACTCAACGAGGAGAAGAAGGTTCTGGCTAGTTGTATGGATCAGCAATTCTCTACAAATACTTAGTAAATGGATTTTTAGGGGTTTTCGATAAAGCAAGTAAACAAAGTACGAGTAAATAAAAGACGGTAGAAATAAATGCAGCAAGTGGCCCAATCCTTTATGCAGCAAAGGACAAGCTGGTTGTATTACTTAAGATGACCAAACGTTCTCGAGGACACATGGGAAGATTGTCAAGTGCTTTCGCTTCATATAGCTGATTAATATTCTTTAGCTTGCTAAGTGTTGTGTGGGTGAACCTGTGCTAATGTACCACCCCATCCAAGACTAATACATACTTGTGATTATACCCCTTGCAAACGTCCATAAGTATAAGAAAGTAATTAAGGTAGAAACCTAACCACAACTTTAAACTCTAAGACCCTTACGTCCCTTGTGCAATGGTTTCCTTACAGGGGTTCAGGTTTCTGTCACTCCGGCAACCCCTACGATTAGTAGCCAAATACACAATGCATTCCCCTAGGCCCATATAGGTGAAGTGTCATGTAGTCGACGTTCACATGACACCACTAGAAGAAGCACCACAACTTAAATAACAATCTATTGAATGTTTCTCAATGCAACTCCACTACTAACAACAAGACTT